>CAUYNB010060381.1:0-29376 GCA_963574225.1 Lagothrix lagotricha | reverse complement strand
TGGCAACAAAAGCCAAAATAGACAAATGGGACCTAATCAAACTCCACAGCTTCTGCACAGCAAAAGAAACAGTCATTAGAGTGAATCGGCAACCAACAGAACGGGAAAAAAATTTTGCAATCTACCTATCTGACAAAGGGCTAATATCCAGAATCTACAAAGAACTAAAACAGATTTACAAGAAAAAAACAAACAAGCCCATTCAAAAGTGGGCGAAGGATATGAACAGACACTTTATAAAAGAAGACATACATGAGGCCAAAAAACATATGAAAAAATGCTCATCATCACTGGTCATTAGAGAAATGCAAATCAAAACTACATTGAGATACTATCTCACGCCAGTTAGAATGGCGATCATTAAAATATCTGGAGACAACAGATGCTGGAGAGGATGTGGAGAAATAGGAACACTTTCACACAGTTGGTGGGAGTGTAAATTCATTCAACCATTGTGGAAGACAGTGTGGCGATTCCTCAAGGACCTAGAAATAAAAATTCCATTTGACCCAGGAATCCCATTACTGGGTATATATCCAAATGATTATAAATCATTCTATTATAAGGACACATGCACACGAATGTTCACTGCAGTACTGTTTACAATAGCAAAGACTTGGAACCAACCCAAATGCCCATCGATGACAGACTGGGCAGGGAAAATGTGGCACATATACACCATGGAATACTATGCGCAGCCATAAAAAACGATGCGTTCATATCCTTTGTAGAGACATGGATGAACCTGGAAACCATCATTCTCAGCAAACTGACACAAGAACAAAAAAACAAACACTGCATGTTCTCATTCATAGGCAGGTAAGAACACATCGACACAGGGAGGTGAGCATCACACACTGGGGTCTGTCAGGAGGGAACAGGGGAGGTACAGCGGGGAGTGGGGAGTTGGGGAGAGAGAGCATGGGGAGAAATGCCAGATACAGGTGATGGGGAGGAAGGCAGCAAACTACACTGCCATGTGTGTACCTATGCAACAATCCTACATGTTCTTCACATGTACCTCAAAACCTACAATGTAGTAAAAATAATAATAATAATAATTTCCCTGTGCTGCTTCTCAAGGCACTCTAGTGCTTCCTTTATTCTCAGGGCACTTGGCATGACCTTTTGAAAGGGATTCATGTTTTACCCGAGTCAGGAAGCATAGATGACTTTTTCCCCTCAACCTTTCCTTTCCAATATCTTTTTGAAAATATGAAAAACAAAAAATTGGATAAATGAACACAATTTAACATTTCATAAGCTCACTCTGCCAATAGGAATTAAGTTTTGACCAGAACAGAGGCAGAGTGCAATTCTGATCATGTCATTCTTCTGCTTACCATACTATAACAGCTTCCCATTGCTCTTGGAATACAGATCATATGCCTTAATAAAGCACACAGAGATCCTGCCTGCCTCTCCAACCTCTTCAGGTACCACAGTCCCTTCTCATTCTCTCTACTAGGACCAAACCTGTGTTTCACTGTTGAAAGGACAGGTTTTTTGTTGTTGTTGTTGTTATTGTTTTTTATACAGTACCTTTTCACCTGGTTACCTTCCACGCATGCTGTAAAATTGCAGCTTTACTGGAATTTTTGTAGGGAAAGCTTACATATTGCCACTTATTATAGATAATCATGGCTGTATGTACCTTTTCTTTGTAGTACTTGTCCATGATGGTTACCTTGTCTCATAAGAATAGAAATGAAAAGGATAACTACAATTTAATGCCATTTTCACTTGTCAGATTAACAAAACTCCAAATGTTCTGAAGATAAAATTTTTTTTAAACAAATGGGCATTCTTAGGTACTGCTGGTGGGATTATAAAACTAGTACAACTTCTGTGGAGGATAAGTTGGCAATATCTATCAAAATAACAAAATATTTCTATGCCTTTTGGCCCAGGCAGTCAGTCTACTTCTTGAAATTGATCCTACAGATTTCATAGTGTAAAATGACATATTTTATGTCTTTGTTCATTACAGCATTTTTTGGTAATAGAAAAGTACCAAAAATCAAATGTTCCTCAATAGGGGGTTGCTCAAATACATTGTGATATACCATTCAGCGGAATACATGTACCTATAAAAACAACAAAAATTTGAGGAAGCTTCCTAAATACTGAGATAGAAAACTTTTTCTATTTTTTTAAGTAAAAAAACTAACATGCAGAACAATGCATATGGCATGCTACCTTTTGTATAAAAATGGAAAAAGTAAAAAATAATATGTGTGTCTGTGTGTCTGTGTGTGTATAATATATATGAAAGGGATTCATGTTTTACCCTAGTCAGGAAGCATATATGACTTTTTCCCCTCAACCTTTCCTTTCCAATATCTTTTTGATACTGGATATCTTTTTTTTATACACACACAAATATGTATTCAGTTTGCCTGTATAAGCATAAGGAAACTCTAAAAAGATACACAAAAAACTAATAAAAATAATTATCTATATTTTGGGGAAGAAAGAAAACTCAGATGATATGGAACAGAATAAGATGTAAGAATGCAAAGTAATGAAAATATTTAATGATGTTCCCTTCTACTGATTATATTATACATGATTATGAATGAGGCAAAGTTTTAAAATTAATTATCAAAACATAAAATTCATGAAACAAAAGTTATTTTCTCTCATTTACCTTTACATGGATAAAGAATATAACGGAGGTTGTTTAAGCAAAGTTAGGTGGCTAATTATTACTTTAACGACTGCCTGCTTTCACAATACTTACTAAAATTGATTCTCTCTATTCGTTTAATATATTCTACCCAAATAAACTATCAAATTATTAGGCATTGTTTCCTTTTGAAGAATTACTGGTGCGAACCTTTACTTGCAAAGCACATTTTAAAAAGCCAATATTTAGGAATAGGTGCAATAATCTTTTGTTTTAAAAATTTAAAACTCATAAGATGTAGGTATTTCCAATTAAAAATAAAGTTAATACTTTTTTTTTTTTTTGAGATGGAGTCTCACTCTGTTGCCCAGGCTGGGGTACAGTGGGGTGATCTTGGCTCATTGCAACCCCCACCTACTGGGTTGAAGTGATTCTCCTGCCTCAGCCCCTCAAGGAGATGAAATTACAGGCACTCACCACTACTCCCAGCTAACTTTTGTATTTTTAGTAGAGATGGGGTTTCACCATGATGGCCAGACTGGTCTCAAACTCCTGACCTTAAGTGATCCATCTGCCTTGGCCTCCCAAAATGCTGGGGATTACAGGCGTGAGCCACTGTGCCAGGCCAGTTAATTCTTTCAAGCCAGCAATGGTGTGTTAAAAAAGAAAATTCCATATACAAATAACAAAAGAAAGACAATGGTTCAAAGTATTCCTGTGCTTAGTTTATCACTACAGATCCAGTAAAACAAGAACAAATGGTTGTCGATGTATAACTTTAACAAATCCAGAGGGTTACCCCATCTAGAGATACCTAAAGTTATTCTTAGTTCCTGGAGAATTCCTTTTGAAGCCTAAGCATAGTAAGGACACAGTGAAATCTAAGTTTGGTTCTCCATTATAGCTGTGGTCCTAATGAATTGTGGGCCCATCTGAATTAATTATCTTCCAACAAGAGAAATGATAATCAAAGAATTTAAAGCACTGATACAGTTCCCTTATTGAGATTCCATTAATAATACTGGGATCATATTTCCAAATTAGAGTGTAATAGCATCTAATGTACTTTAAGTGCATAGATCACAGTTTTATTCATTTTCATTTTACAGTTAATCCTATATAGCAGATATTAAGGAAGCACTAAGCACTCTTTTCTATCAAACTATCCATTTCTTTTATTTAAGTATTTAGCATTTAGTTAGCAAATGTTGGGGTCACTATGGAACAAATGGATTTAGTAGCTCTTGAATATGTCTACATTGTAAACTTACTATTACTAATTTTTATTTCTTTAGAAGCAATGTCCAAGTCCTAGGAATTCTGACCCTGCTCATTATTGTTACCTCCCAAACTAATGGAGTGTGATTCAGAACATAATAACATCATATTTTCTTTCCTCCTTCTCTTCCTCTTTTTAGAGGATACATGATAGAATATTTTCAGCCTTCTAGCTTTCAACAGGTACAATTATCAAAGAGTCTGTCCTCCTCTGCTTTAATAAATGTAGAACATTCAACATTTGGTATATAAAGAGTAACTGGGTACATCTGAACCATTCTGTGCTCTTGATTCTGTTTCCTAAAGGCACAGATACAAAGAGAAATCACATAAACTACAATCCAGCTGAGTAGATTTAATTTCCTTTTCCTATTTGGTCTACATGCACCACCTGGTGGTAAAGTAGTACATTTCAAGTACAGAAGGGGTGTGTGTGTGTGTGTGTGTGTGTGTGTGTGAGAGAGAGAGAGAGAGAGAAGGGGTATATAACATGAAAAAGATAATTTTAATATACTTCCTCAATACTGATTTAGATAGACAACACAATTATTCTATGAGCACTACCTCATATATACTAGAACAAGAAGTAAAGGAGAGAACTCATGCTGGAAAGTAAAATAGCTTTCTCTTATTCACCGTAGCAATAGATCTTATAATTCCATCTCTAAATTAACATGTTCTGTTCCAATGTTCTTATGAAGATAAAAATCAAACATTGATAACCAAAGTGAAACCATTTCCTCATTTTTAATTTTTAAGAATAACAGTTTTTAAAAGTAGGTGTCCTGTTTCTTATATTAGTAGTGAGTATAAGTCACAGATCACAGAATTATAAAACTATGAAGCACCATAGAGTCATTAGACTAACACACCAAATTTTGCAAATGTAGCAGCTGAGACTCTGGAACGACAACTCAAATAAGAACCTAGATCTTCTCACTTTCAGCCTAGGAATGTAAGACACAAAAATTGTACTTATATTCATATTCAGTGAATTGTCTCTGTATGATGAGGTAATACTCAACTTACCTACGCAGTACTTTAAGGCACTCATATGTTGGTTAATACATATTAGTTTTGTTCTAACATTCTGAGCACTAAGAAGTAATTGAAGAAATGCATGTATCATAAAGCTATGGAAAAGATTTTCCAAGTATCAAAAAAACCCTATACATATGTTCATAGGAATAATTTTCAAAGTATAATACAACTGCTATATTGCAAAGAAGGTTTAAAAAATTCCCTTTCTCCTAACTCCTTCATAACTAGAGATTTGTTTCCACAAAGTAGGTACCCACTTGTAGATTTAAGCATAAGCATGTTCATAGCTCCCTCTCATGACCATTCAGTACTATACAAGCCTCCTTTTATTCTCGCTTTGTATTCAACAGCTCACTGGCTAAGTTTTAATTGCTTCCAATGAGGTCAGCAAAGGTATTTATCGAAAAGCCCTGAATAAAAGACTCCACACACACACACACACACACACACACATACATATACACACACAAGCACACACGCGCTCACACACAGAGAGAAAATCCTCCTGCCTGTTGATTTATGGAAACAATTATGATTCTGCTGGAGAATTTTTCAGCTAAGAAATAGTTTGTAGCTACAGTAGAAAGGCTCAAGTTGCATAAGGCAGACAACAGACATGGAATTCTTACATATCCAGCTGTTATCAACAAAACAGGTAAGTTATTGTTATTTGTCTTTAAAAACAATGCTAAATGTTTTCTAAAAGTTTGTCTCTTTCTCTGATTTTAGTACTGAGCAGGAAAGTAAAGTTACAAGATTTTTGAGCCATGTAAATATCTATAGTAATTATGCTGTAGAACATAAAGATAAGGTTGAAGTTCTCCAGAGCAATCTTGACATCTAACTTGAAAAACTTAGGTAGTTCAGGAGAAAATAATTGATTAACCACAAATGTAAAAGCATATAATAAAGAAGTCTAGGGAGAAAGCACTTATACTTTGTTAGTAGTAATTATAAAAGCTTAATTTAAAAAAATAGTTCTAAGTGCAGTATGTGTCTCACAAAATAGCAATTGGAATGAATGGTACAGTCATATTCTGTTTTATCTCTACTCATGCATAAATTTTATAAATCTACACATAAAGTGGTAAAGATTTTGACATCCTCTGGGAAGGCTGTTTTAAATGTATCTTCAAAGTAGAACCTATACTGTATATTATACTACTTCTTACCCACTAAAATTTATACATACAATTTTTTATCTTCCTCTCTCCTCCCCTCCCTATTCTTAATCTTTCATTGCAAACAGAAGTCAAGTAGCAAACAGCGTCACAGCCATTGAACTTACTACGAACTGTTTTTATAAGAATATATCAACAGAGTTATTAAGGAAGAATCCTGCATTGTTATCAGGAACTAAAAGGATAAGGCTAACAATTTGGAAAGAGTAACTACTTTTTTTTAAATCAATCTACAATTCAAAGATAGGAAGAGGTCAATGACCTAGGAGTAACAATCAACTTAAGATTTAATTTTCATTATGTTATTCATGAACACCCGGAACACTACACTATAATGCACAAATGGATACTGACATGGATCCTGCCAACTTTGCTCTACAGATCATGCTTTCACATTATCTGTCTAGTGGGTACTATATCTTTAGCTTGCAATGACATGACTCCAGAGCAAATGGCTACAAATGTGAACTGTTCCAGCCCTGAGCGACACACAAGAAGTTATGATTACATGGAAGGAGGGGATATAAGAGTGAGAAGACTCTTCTGTCGAACACAGTGGTATCTGAGGATTGATAAAAGAGGCAAAGTAAAAGGGACCCAAGAGATGAAGAACAATTACAGTAAGTAATTTTATTTTAAGTACTGCTTATCACCTTGGCAATCTGTTAATGGGTCAATTTTCAGGTAATGTGTTTTCTCAGCTTTTTTTTACTTCTTGGAAAAAAATTAAATAAAATGTCATCTAATTTCTCTAAATTGAACTGTGCTTCTAAAAATATCTCTTGGAAGAGGGCAAATCTACTTATATTACAGTTGGACCTGATAATCCACGCCAATTTGAAAACATACTCCTTGTACTCAAAATGCTCATAAGTTAAGCAAAATGTAAATAATATTATTCACACCAAAATGTGACTTAATACTGCCTAGCAAAACTCATTAGGAGCTCTAATTTAGAACTTTATAAATTATCACTAAAAGCTACTTATCATTAAAGAGTAGGAAATTTATTTTTATTAATTGGATTTTCTTTGGAATAATATTTTCATGATGTAAAATTACTTAATCTATGCTAAGAAATGCATTCTTTGCAATTGCGCATAACGACAAAATAGAAGGGAATCTGTGGCATCCTTATTAGTTTAAGTTGTAATGAATTTGTATTAGATTGATTAATTATCAACTTAGGCAGAAAAACAGATTCCTCCTAACATTTTCTTTAATGAAATCTTCTATGACATAAAACTTCTATGCTACCTTAAGAAAAACGTAAATGTGAGGGGAAAAAAAAGTGAGCTGAAAGAGTGTTAATTCCATGAGTTTCAATTTAAAAGCCTTATATTTTTCCCAGGAATCAGTTATTCTTATGTTGAAATATCAGGGTTGTGTTTTTCATTTAATGATTATGATTAATAACCAACTTCAGTAGTATTAAATTTAATGGAATAAAATACACACCTCAACACATAAGAATTTAAAATGCTTAGCAAAAAAAATTTTGTTTACATTACTAGCACTCAGACAACATTGTTATTACTATATCATTTTATATTAATTGTGTTAAAGTCATTTGAAGAAGAATGCATTGGGATACTGGTGTAAACATGTGCAAATCACAGTGCCAGGCTTGCAGCAATTACTTCAAACTTTTGATGCCTGTTTACTGAATGACTTTTAGGGTTTCACACTAATCAACCAATAAATGGGAATTTCAGAGAATTATGTTTCCAATATGAAAATGAGAGGACCTTTTTTTAACCATAATTGATATAGAATGTTAAGGCCACTTTAATGAATTGACAGTTACGATTTTATTATTTATCATTATTACTGAGACTCATAAAGGTATCATGTTAGTCCTAGAAAATCATTCTGATTATACTAAAGTTTAAGGAATGACTATTTGGAGAAAATTTTTTTGATACCTACTTCTATATAAGCAACAGAATTTGGCTTATAATCAATTTATTTAAAAGTTACTCAGATTTACCATGGATAATAAAACCTGGTGGAGAGGACACAGCCCAGGTAAAAATTATGACACATGGGTCAAATTCCTGTCTGTGAATCATTTGGGGACAATTTCTTAGTTTTTCTGACACTCAATTTTTTCATCTGTAAAATATGGGATAGGTACAGATGATTTCCAAGATACATTCCAGTTCTTATATTCTATTTTAAACCACAGAATATATTTCATAAATATAAAAAAACCTAAATATCCATTGTATAATTATCTCAAACAATGAATGAGATGAAAGTGGTAGGATGAGCCAGTACAACTAATTTCAAATTGTAGTTACAAGGTTACCAAACCCAAGCACTGCGGGATTCTACATTCTGACAAGTTCTTTTTCAATTCTTTTACCAAGTAATGAAACAATAAAAAAGTAGATGTAAAATCCAGTGAAAATGAATGGTATGCATAATTATTTGGGATCAACAATATCTTCAATTGGAGTTCATTCATATATGTAAATTTTATTGTTTGTATTAAGATTTCTTGAAACAATGAAACTCAAGTAGTAGACATAAATAAAATGCTAAAATTATTTTATAGTTTGAAACACAATTTAGTGCTAACTTTGAGTAACCCTAAAGCCAATTTTGTAAATCATCTCCTCTAACACTAATTCTATAGTACAACAGAACAAAAAAAAGAAAGCTGCCCTATGTTGTTATAAATTAGAATGTCACAATACCAATGTACTAAAAAGACAAGATATGCAATGTGTAAATAATTTTCACTTCTATAAGCTTTTCTATAGGCTGTATATATGATATACTTCCTTAATACCGTGAATTATCCTGGAAAGAGAAACTTTCATCAGAATCCTTTAAGTAAACTCTAAAATTATTGTCAAGTTATGTGGCTATCTTACCAAAGAAGGAGTCAGTAAGATTTCTCAAAAGTTAAAAAGAGTATAAGGCACTTTTTTTTTCTATAGGCAGTCCTTAGGTACAGAGGGAAATGCTACAGTGAAGAATATATGGAAAATAACATGTTAGAAGAAAATTCTGATAGCCATTTTCTATTATTTGAAGGGTAGCCTTACAATAATAATTTTAAGAGTGAATGTCCATACCTAAATGTGCTAATTGACATGTGAATTTGAAGCTGCTATATTAGGAAATCCAGGTACAAAGAAAATGCTCAGAATTTGTTTAAAATAACAAGAATAGAAACTTGAAATTATAAAAATCAAAGACTGTTTACATTCATCAATCATTAACTGAATGAATGAACAAATAAATGAACAAAAGGATGTTTCCTTCCTATTTTCATTAAAATGAGAGTAAAATGTAATTGGATTGCCTACTAGAATGAAATGCAGCAGGATTCAGAAAGTGGTGAAGATCAGAATCAAACTTAGAATTTCATTTTCAATGTTTTGATGCCTTAAATTTTTTCAACAGGTTGTTAATCACCTTTCTTTGAAGGTCTTTTAAGTTGGTATAGATTTTAATGTCTTGGAAGATAAAGTTTTACATGAAAAGTAAGATGTCAGATATGGAAAATATAATTGTTCTTTTGATAACCATAAGAAAGTCCCCAATCTTTTCTCATGACTGTTTTTTGAATGAAAGAGAACTGACCTGAGAATGTCAATCAATAGGCTTCAGAAGACTATTCACTTCATTAGCAGAAGCACATCTTTCACACAGGAATGTGGTTTTTAAGATACTAGGAAATATGGATTGGAGCTAGCAGGAGAAGTAAAATATATGGATGTATAATTCTGCTTTTAGAACGTTTTGGGCTGGGGCAAATGGATGGAGGGCATGGAGAAACAAAAGGGAGTGATGGGGAAGTGGATGTGACTGTTCATTCTCATAGCTTTAGAGAATTTTTAAAAATTACTTAAGGTATCCTGGATTGTGAGGTCGTTACTTCCTTTAGTCCTACCTTAATTGCTGTGTTTTTTTGTGAAACATTTTAGATTAGAATGAATGCATTACAGGAAGAGTACATCAAGGAACCCAATGGAAATAAGACTTGTATTAGTAAAGAACTATGAAGATGGGGGAATTCATGAGAGGCCAAGCAATACTGGACCACATTTCTAACTCTAGAGGGGACAGAAGTTGTTACTAGAGAACTGGTCATAAGGATTGTGTACTACTGTTACCCAGGAGGTAAAAAGTCTCTCCTCTTTACTTGTGTCTCTGGTGGCTTCACATTTAGCCTAACAGTAGGTTTCCAGGTGATGAACTGCTACCTAACCTTAACAAACATAATAATAATAAAAGAATAAAATGTCCCTCCAAAGTGCACATTCAAAATGCAGTAAATATTCATTTTCTCTGTGGAAGAAGAGAATTGAGAACATCATAAAAGGACGAAATGAATGGTCAGTACTTCCCCTTTGCTGTCAGAGCTCTCCCCGTGGGGACAACACCAGAGGGTGAATTTAGGTAACTGTTGCACTAGGCAGTCCAACAGCAGACAGAGACTATCATTCTGCACCTAGCAGAAATAACACTGCTGTTTGAGCTGAGTATTGAGGTGATGAGTGAGAGATGGCAGCAGTGCACTGGGCACTCAGTGATCGCCTTGAGAAACAGATGTGGAAGACAGAACCTAATCCCTTAGGATAATTTCTTGCTTTTGGAATCCAATTACTAAAAAGTCGTGCTCTTCCCAATAATAGTCAATATCATCTACTCCTTTAAAGAAGAACTCCTGGTCATAAATTGCCTCACTTGGTTATAATTAAGCATTGTTAGTTCCATAGCTAGAAAAGGGTTAGTCATTCTGAAAACTGGCCAATGATTTGGCAATATGCTCTTTTGGACTGTTAGACTGTGATGGGATATGGCCTAACAATTGGCAAAAAGCAAATAAACACAGCGTTGCTGAATTTGACTTTGGACACGAAAGCTTCAGCGACTCATTTGTCAACAATTCTTTGGATAGGCTCCTACTTAACAATACTGTCTGTTAGAAGCTAGCAAATACACATATCGCCTCTGAATATGGAGGTGGCAAATTTGCTTATATTCTAAACAGTTCTTAGCAAGTTATCTAAAAAAACAGTAATTCACATTATCAGAATAAAAAATAACAATGTAAGGACAATCTCTGCCTTTAAAAAATAGATAATAAGGAACATATCTATGGAGTTGAACCAAAATCCTAGAAATTTTAGACAAGGTAGAATCTTGTAGAACTGGTGACCTGCATTCCCTTAAGTAACTTGTTAGGGCTTTAAATTATGGAGAATGGATAAATTGCTGGGGAGCAGATTTGGAAATATTAGCTTTCTTTAATTAGTTTTTAATTTTATAATTTTTTTTTCTGGCCAGCACATATGTCTGGCACTTATAAAGTGCCAGTAAGTTCATTCATTGCCATGAATGCATATTTTATCATCTCTTATCTCTTTTGTAAATCCTCATCTAGACTGACCCTTATGACTTAGCTATACAAAAACTCTTTAGCCTATAGTTTTAGATCATTCAGAGACCCAGGTGAATTATAGAGAATGCAAGAAGTCAGCCCTTAGATATTGAAGGGGTTGCCTTTTCTAGATTTTTTCATTTCTCAACCTTGGCTAAATATTACAATCAGCTGGGGAACTTTAAAAAAAAACTGATGCCAGATTCTACCCACAAAAAAAGTTCATTAAATTGATCTGAGGTACAGTCTGGGCATCAGGAATTTTAAAAGCTCCCCAGATAATTCTGACACGCTGCCAAGTATGAGAACCACTGGACTAAAGGGATCACATTAGATTACTGGGGAATTAAGAATCTCACAAAGGCGGGAAGGACCAGGCATTAGTATTTGTTAAAGTTCTCCAATGATTCTAAAGTGCAGCTAAGGTTTGAACCACTGCTTATGGAGACCACGAATTCCAATTCAGCCTAGACCACCTCAGGTATCTTTGGAATGGAATCGGTAGAGGGGTTCAAAGTTAACTTGAACCCTAGAGAATTTTGAAATAGGCTTGGTTAGGCATACATCTCTGAATTATGCACTGAGACGGTTCTTCAGGGCTCATCTGACCTATCTGACAAACTTCGATGGCTCCAACATTTGATGAACTTGCCTGGAAACGCATGTGATGACAGCTCTGTAGCTACTATGTTAAGAAGACTGCTTTGGTGAATGAGTTAGCTGCAGGGAAGAATAGGTTTTGTGCCACAGTCTCACAATGACAGGCAGGTCTGAATGTCTTCTGACACTTTAAAGTGGTGCTACAGTAGGGTACTTGAAGTACAGGCATCAATGTTAACTTATTCTGCACTTAAATGAGCCACATTATGACTATGAACTCAGATGCTCCCATATTAGGATCTTACCTTTCATGGCCACCTCACAAAGTTCAAAGGCAGAGATTTAAGGAGACAACCTCCAGACTAGAAAACCCAAGGGAAAGTAACCACAATTCTAGAGGGTTGGGTTAGTCTGCTTTGCGTTGTTATAAGAGAATACTGAAGATTGGATAATTTATAAAGAAAAGAAATTTATTCTTCACAGTTCTGGGGGCTGACAAGTCCAATATCAAGGTACTGGCATCTGGCCTTACCTTACCTGGCAAGGGCCTGCTTGTTGTGTCATTCTATGGTGGAAGGTAGAAGGGCAAGAAAGTATGAGAGTAAGAGAGTATGAGACAGACAGGGCTGAACTCATTTTCCGTAACAACCCACTCTCTTGATAGCAAACCCACTTCTGAAAAAATGACATGAATGTATTCATGAGGTTGAAGCCCTCACAGCTTAATCACCTTTTAATGGTCCTATTTCTTAATATCATCACAATGGCAATTAAATTTCAATATGAGTTTTGGAGGAGACATTCAAACCAAAGCAAGGATCTATCCAGATCAGAGAAAGGACATAAAGCTAGAGGATTGTTCTTTTTTTAAGACTGGAATGATGCACAATATTAAGGCAAAGCTTTTTTTATTTTCTAAGGATCGTAGCTTTCTTCCTCTGTGTCAGACAATTTTTGGTAGCACAGTAACTTCCCTAACATCACTACTGTAATACAATATTTTTTCATTTAAAAATTTTATATATATAACATACAATAGTGTACATTTAAGTAATATGAAGAAAAATGACTCGTTAAATGAAATAGACTTCAATGTAAACTCTTTTACTAAACAATATCTAACCTTTTTACCCCTCAAATATGTTGTAAATGAAAATCCTCTGCCTTTCACATCATTTGGAAAACCATGTTAAAGAGTCACTGAATATTAAATTGCTTTTGGACCAAGTTTTACATCTGCATTTGAGATTATAATTGAACACATCTTTAGTAGAGAAGTCATATCAAATTCACTAACAAAAATGTCATTAAAGTTCCTTAGCTATGTGTATGAATGGGTTTGTGTTGTAATACATAAAGACAAAGTGATCAAGATGGGGAGTGAGAGAGGAGAATTATCCAGTACCCATGCCCAGGTGAAACCCTGTCTTTAGGCAGGCAACATCATTCTCAGAGGAAAAAGATTTGACGTATACTGAGGAGAAGTGGCTCTAGAGGTTCTCCATTTGCTTAGTTAACTTCCCTCCAGAAGAAAGTAATCTCTTCTACTGGAGTGGTTATGAGTACTTGCTAGAGTCATTAGCTAGTGTCCATCTAAAAATAAATAGGAAGAAAATATCTTTTTGAACAGGCAGAAAAAGAGCAAAAGAGAAAATGAAAAATACTTTATATAAAAATTAATGGATTTTAAATCTTCTGTAAACTTAAAGCAAAGATTTCTCATAAAATATAGCTCCACTAACTTTCTTGATGTACTTAAAGAATGAGGATAGTGGAATGATAGGAGACTAGAGACAGAAACAAAACCACTAAAATGCTGGTGATTGAATTTAACTAGAAATTGAAATAATAATTTCAGATAGTAATCAGAGGAGTTGAAACGATAGTAGATTATTACAGGTATTACTCAAATAGGAGGTTTGAATCTATTAGTTGGTTTTGTGCCTAAAACTATAACAATCTTTGCTTATTTATCAGGATTATTTTGAAACTTAATTTATTTTTAAGATTAAGAGAAATAAGACATATTTCAATATCCTCAAATACCACATTTATTATATTCTATTGTAATATTTCCCATTTTATCTGCCTATTCGAACTTTAGATGTAACTGTAGGTAATGCTAAGAAAATCTGAGACCAAATTCAGAATAAACAGGGCTTGCAGAATTTTCTTAAGGTGGTATTTCCAAACTGTTTCTTTATAACACTAGTGCCCCTGATATATTAGTGCTATTTCCTGCAGCATGGCTTCTGTAATTAACCCACCGAGAAGTATTAGATTCAACAAAATTGAACAATTTTTTTCAGCAGAATTTCTCTGAGTCTATACTAATGTGAATTTTAAAAACTCTAGGAAAAGAGTACACATGATTTCTCAAACTTATTTGACAACATAACACTTCTCTCCCTCACTTCCATTCCCAGTTCCTGGTTTGGTTAGAACATTTAAATTTTATTAAATTTCAAATTGAGAGCTATTGTCTAAGGATCTATCTTCAATTTTGTCGAGAACTAAACCACTAAGTTGCTTGAACCAAATAAAAAAAACTATACAATTGACCTGAACAAATGTTTTAATAATGACCAACCAAGCACGTATGCCAAAGTCAGGAGATTATATATGATTTCAGATTATTAGAGTAGTATTTTGTGCATAAATACCAGATGGAGATCCAGGGATTTGCAGTATAATTTAAGCCTAATTTAAAATACTTTCTGAGTTCTGAGAAGATTTATAGGACCACCCTCCTGTAACAAGAAATGATGCCCAATAGCTATTACTTGGGCAACCTATAAACTGATCAAAAACATTTCTTATGCCATAACCTAAAACTGCTTTAGGATCCTAATATGATCAAAAAATTCTTACTATATGTACCTACAACAGTAAACTTTTACTTTTCAAAAAAGTAGTTTGAATAAAAGTTGTTGCTATTTCAATTATTTCAATAAAGAAATAAATTTCATTTATTGGCTAAAATCTATTTAGAAATTTAATATAACCTGATGAAAGGGCTATAAATTTAATGAATTAATTTCCATATCCTTTGAAGAAGTCAATTATTTAAGATTTTAAATTCACAGCCAGTAATAGTCTTACTCTCTTCCTGTGCTCCAATTGCTTTTCTATCTGTGTACAGCGCATATGCCTTGTCTTATAGTTCTTTCTGTTTGCATTTGGCACGGTCACTAACACATCAGTTCTGGGAAGACAAGTACCATATTACACTTTTTATTTTTTTAAATCTTCCAATGGTACAAGCAGCAGCACTTAGTCCAATGTAAGAGGTGAAAGGGTGAAACAAGGGAGGAAGATTGGTGATCACTCAATATATTTATCCTTTAATTTATTACACATTTAAAATTAGTTGTAAATAAGAAATAGATTAGTAAATTATCATGAAAATTTAATGTGGGCAAGAGTTAAAAGCCTTGCTGAAATAAAACAGAAATACACCTCACATCCCTCTCACTTCTATCATCAAAAAAAAAACTGGCCTCCAGAACCAATTTAACTTAGGTCTTTCTAAGTGATTTCAAGGAACTGGTGAAAAATTTGGTTTATTGTAGAGGCCAACTATATAAGCAGGCACAGTTACCACTAGTGACACTGGAAGGTTGATTGGCAGGGGATAGTGAAGACCAATTCTAAAAAAGCTGAGGCCCTCCATGACAATCATTCTTGTTTCCACCTCACTGCCAACTAATCCATGCATGTCAAAAATAGAAAAAAAATTAGTAATTCATAGTTGATATTGGTTTAAGGAATATCTGCATTAAGAGGAGACAACAAGAGAAAAAGTCTTTGCTAATTAAATAAGTTATGCTAGAAAACAAGCAGTGGACTAATAATTTTGAGACAGGGGTCTGCCAACTAATATTGATCCTGGAGTTGCTGATCAGCATTGAAGGGAGGAGAGGGCATATGTATAGGAAGAGAGAACTGAAAGCAGGCAAGAAAGTTGGTAAATCCACTCTCAATTTGTTTTAGTGCCAGTAGCCTAATCTTCAGGAGTCTTTTGGTATATTATGGGGTCTCTAACTGTACTTCTGACCATAGGCCTGGTTTATCTGGTTCACACTGAGGCAGCTCTCATAGGAAGGTCACTTGTAGGTGGTACACAGTTTCCTTTTTTGTTTGCATGAATAATGAAGACATCATATAAAATCTTAAAGGCTAGTGACTTTTTAATTTTTTTAAAATTAATTCAACCAAGTTATTTATGCCTCCTTTTGCCAGACTAAAGATACAACAGTAAACAAATATACAGCCCATGCTTTTACAGAATTAACAGTTTGGAGTCAAGGGAGAATTCCAAGTCAGAGTGGGTAAGTTTAGAGCACATAGCAGGTTGTCTAACCCAACACAAGGAAAAGGGCATGGAAATCTTTTCTGACAGGAAATGACCTGAAGGATGAATAAGACAAAAGATAGAGGACAGATGTATTATCCTCAGAGGAAATGCTTTTTGTAGATGTTTTATAGTAAGAGTACTGCAAGACTGAGAAATGAAAAGCGATTTAACATCTTTCCAAGTATCAATGTTAAATTCACCAAGGTAAAACTTTTTTATCTATCATTTACTCTTTATAATCTGCATGCTTTGAATGATTGCTATGTTTATTAAAAACATTAACTAACAGCAACTAAAATTCTCTAAAAACATAGACGGTGAATTTTTTCACTATGTATCTCAATCTGGCAAGGGAAATAATCAATGATTATTTGTTGAATTAATTAAAAAAAGAGGTAACCAAATTTCTCCAAGTTTTGTATGTCTTTCCTTTAAAAGGAAATTTTGAAGGCATAATTCAATTGGAATAATATATTTTTTTCTGAATAACTGCATAGTTTTTCATTTTTTAATGCCTTTTCAATCTTTGATCATAAGTGTAACTTGTCTATGTCAGCTGTCGACAAATAATCACTGTAAAATCTGTTATCTTTATGGAGTTTTTTTCCCCTAATAGTTTCTAACACGTGAGAAAAATAATAATTCTGAGTCATATGTTTGGCATGTAAAGAAAAAATTATGAAGGTTATGTACAACATTCTTTAAGATAAGATATTATTTTACTACCATGAGGGTAGGATCACCTGTTTCAGCTATGTAATCAAGACATTCAGTAGTCAAGCAGCTGTGCATAGTTTTACGCCCTCTAAGTTATGAAGATTACTACTTTCATAAACTACTGATGTGCCTTTGTTTCTGCAAAATTAGGCTCACCTCCATTCTTGTATAAATAATGTGTTATTAAATAATGTTGGATGTTTAACAGGCACACAAAAGTGCTTTCAGCTTTGAAAAGATTCTGGCCAAATTTGGTCTTCGAATTTTCTCTTAACTGGCTGGAAGATGGCCAGATATTGAATAATAATAGATCCCCCAAAGAAAATAAGCATAAATCTATATCATAGTGTTAAGTTGTAATTTAAAATTTATGATGTTTTGAAGTACTATTCAGTATTTTATTAGGTATTCAAATTAATGTTACCACAAAACTTATTGCACTGTATAGAAGTAAATTTGTTACTGTTGCCATAAATCTTTTAATTTAGTCTATGCAAAATCTTACAATGTACAACTGGGAACATTTTTATTGAGTGACTACATGTAAGTATATAATTTAAATGATGTCAATTCTTTAAAAATACATATGCCTATATTGAAATTGGTACAGAGTACTTTATTCCACTCTGATTTTTCTCAAAATACCTCAACACTGTAAGCTTGCAATTACATTGTTACTTCATGTCATGGAAGGAAAAAAAGACCCTCAGGAAACTGGCCAGCTTGATAAGTTTGCTGGTATATAACTGTTTGAAATTATAACTGTTTTGAAATTATACATGGCCCTGTTTTACTTCCTATTGAGATGTTGTTCATTTTAATGAAGAAAGATTGGTGTTCAAAATTAGCCAATGTTTCAGATGATCCTGTCAAAAACCTTTTCATACAATGTTGATTATTACCTGAAAATACCTGAGTAGTCAGTTAGCTTACAAAGAGTAGATACTGCATAGTAGGTCTGATGAGTTCATTGTGTGATTAACATCATTGTATATTAAGGAGCAAGAAGTTCATATATAGAATCCTGCTTTAAACCTTCCAGCTTTCTTATAATCAACACAAGTTGGTCACTAAGAGACTTTGAAGAGAAAACGTGAGGCATTTTTAAGTAACATTTTTTTCCCTCAATGAAAACATGGCCCACTAATATTAAGACAACAGAAATTACTACAACAAAAATGAAATGTATGAGTGGTTTTTATGTGCCTGGCACTGTGTTAAACACTTTATATACATTATTTAATTTAATCTTCATGGGGCTCTTATAAGGTGGGCAGACTTAATGCTCCTTTGCAGATGGGGGAGCTTTGGCTCACAGAGTTAAGAAACTTGCTTTAGGTTACATAGTAACTGTCAGAGTTGAGATGTGAATCCAAGTAGGTTTAACTCCAAAGCATAGTTTCAGTATCACCACATGTATCACTATACTGTCAGTCATGTTATTGAAACATCAAATATTAATTTGTATCATGAAGTGGGATAATTTGCATCTGAAGAAATATAAACAACTGAAATTTTCTTTTCTGTAATATGACCTAGTGAATACTTGGCATTATCTTCATATTATTAAATAAAAACTTACTCCAACTTTCCTTGTACAAAACATATCCATCCGTCTTCCCCTGAGAAGGCGTGCAACTTTTAGTTTATTTTGCTTACAAATTGCTAAAGATACTACCAAAGTTAATTTGGTTGTATTTTAAACACATTTTGGACATTTATTAAAAATATTTATACTTCTTTTCTTTAGTTAATGTCTGGACAATTATTATAGAATGTATAATAATAAGACACTATATATATCACATATTAAATTGATATATACAATTTGATTTAGATAATTTCAGATAACTGAGTCATATTTAGGAGCGCCTAAAGATAATTTCCTTCCCTAAGGCCACTAGATGCAACTAGAAAACAACACAAAAACAAATAAAAGAAATAGCAGAGAGTTTGTTTTAACAAGCACTTCTGAAGGATAGTGCAAAAGAAATAGTTCACTGGCAAATAGGTTCTTTCTTTTGTCCATGTCCTTAGTTTATTTTTAATCCTTTTAGGACTGTGCTCCACAAAAAGTAAGAGGCAAAAGAAAGAGAATAAAAATGATGAATTAATGCAAAAATAATATATCTGGAATTCTATTTTAAAGATTGTTTTGGGTGTGATTCAGGGTAAATCATATCTTTGTTTCTCAATATTTTTCTGAAACCTAGACATGCATTATTTGTGACTTGATTAACTTTAGGTTCTTTTAATGTCTTAAGAGTATCTTAGAGGTTTATGTTCTGAAAGTTGCAGTGGCTTTTTCCAGCAATTATAATACTATTTATTGCAATATTTACTGAGCATATATTATATGTTATGTACTGTGTATGCATAGATACACAATGGAAGGACCCATTATTGAAGACATTCAGCCTACATGGGAACACCAACACCTAAGAGTCGATTTTAACAGAATATAGTTAAGTACTGGGATAAAGATATGTTCAGGAAGTTAGAGGACTCTAGTGGAGGCCAGCTAACAGAACCTGGGAGAGGAAGGGAAAGACTCTCAAAAAACATATTTTAACCACATCCCAAAGAGCCAGTGGGAGTGAATCAGGCTAGAGAAGAAGGTAGAACATGGGGAAGGGTGTCAGAAGAAAGGGTAACCCTTCTTGGAAAACAGTATACGAAGACAAGCTGAGTTGTGTGTCAGTAGGTTCGGATAGGAATAAGTGTTTCAGGAGTACCAAGATCAAGGTAGGAAGCTGGAAGAGAGAAGACTCCAGTGAAGTCGCACATCTCGAAAAGTTGTTTTAGGGAATACGGACTTTACCAACAGGCTATTAAGGAGACATTTAAGAATAGTAGAAGCAGTAACTAATCAAAAACAGTCATTTACATTATTCACAAAAATGACCTGGACAGTTAATATCAATGAATAACTCAAATACTACTTTGTTAAAAAATTTAACCTTTCTTACCAAATCCTCTTACCAGAACTACCCACAAGTAATGACATTAACTTATGATAACGAATATCCATTACTTTGTTTCACCCAGTCTTTGATATAGGGATTTACAAATGGACCAGATTGTCAATTGAAGAAGAGAAAAGTAGGGTTGAAAAATTCACCAATGATTTATCAGTCTTAGTTTATCACACCAATAGTGTTATTTTGTATAAATATTAATACATATTATTTGTAGCATAGGAGTAGACTGAATTGATAAGAAAGTGAGAGGAAGCATAAGGACAAGGAAATAATACTGTATTGTATATTATGGGACCTGGGTGTTAATCCTTTTTCTTCCAGTAAGTAACTGAATAACCTTGGGTAAATACTTCACCATCCTGGGCCTCAGTTCTTGTTTTTTAAGTAAAAGTTGAAGAGAGGGGGCCAGATTTCTTGAATAGATTTCAGTGCTAAGCAACTGAGAGAGAAAGAGAGACAGTGGGCGGTAAGGTGGGAAGAGAGGAGAGAAAAAGAAGAGAGAGAGAGAAAAAAAAGAGAGAGAGAGAAAAAGAGAGAGAGAGAGAATTAGTTATCTATTGTTGCATAACAAGCTACCCAAAATTTATAAGCTTAAAACAGTATTTATTATCTTGCAGTTTCAGAGGGTCAGGGATCTGGGAATAGCTTAGCTGAGCATGTCGGTCTCAGGGACTCTTATGAGGTGGCAGTCAAACTGCCAGCTAGGGCTGAAGTCTTCTCAAGACTTGACTGGGGCTGAAGGATCTATTTCCAAGCTTTATCACATGGTTGTTGGCAGGCCTCTGTTTCTAGCAGGCTGTTGGCCAGAAACTTCCTCTTTGCTATGTGGGCCACTCTACAGGCTTCCTGAGTGTCCTTAGAACATGGCAACTGGCCTCCCTCAGACTGAGCAATGACAGGGATGAGAGAGAGAAAGAGAGAGAGAGAGGGAAAGGGGGGGAGGGAGGGGGGAAGGGAGAGAGACAAAAGGAGGAAAAGAGAGAATCTTTAAGATGGAAATTGCAGTGTGATATACTATCATTTCTGCCTTATTTTACTGGTCACACAGACCAACCCTAGTGAAATAGTAAAACATGGGGGGGAAGGAACTATACAAGGGTGTGAAAAGTGAATACTAAGTGTTAGGGATCACTGGGGCCAAACCAGGGATTACCTACCATATGCGGTTTTTGCATCTGAAGAATTTTAAGTCAAGTTGAAATACTAAGTACACATAAAATTAGGTTAAAGTAACCATAGAAGAGAAACAGAACAATACGTTTGTGGAATAAGCTTGTTTCTCAACAAGCCGGAGGAATAAATAGCTTTCCTTAATGGAATGGCTAATTTGTCTCAGGGTCTCCTTAGGAGGCATGTGGCTCTCTTCTCTTACTGCAGACACAGGGAGAAAACCTTATACCGTGTGTTAATACCCTACTTTGTAGCATTGAAAAAGAAACTGGATTTGCCTGCTTAAAATCACACTAATGATTGTATGAAACAAACACAACTCCATTCTGAAGTTATAGGGCTGGAAGGAAACCATGATATCATACAGTCCAGAGATTTTGACATGAAGTTTGCAGATAGCCTTCAGGGAAACTGGAAAGGAAAAAATATGCACAAATATTGGGGACAGCATTTATCACATTCTCAAAATTATCTGTGTTTCCAATAAAAGTTTAAGAAGCACTGATCTAGTCTATCATGCTTATTTTATTTGATGAGGGAACTGAATTACACAAAGATAACTTTTCAAAATCACATCATGAATTAGTGGCAGTGGTGGTTTGGACTGGAATTGAAGTCTTCTGGTTTTTAGTTCAGCATACTTTTAGTTAAACTCACTGCGTAAGCAATATGCATTATTACCGTGATTTGTAACACCAAAAGCTTAGCTAATTTCCTTCTGCTTATACACTCTTGCAATTTGGATCATTTCCCCTTTTGTTCCTCCACCGAATATAAAAAAGTGGATATGTTTCACATAAGTAAAAGAGTCATCACAGAGAGATAGAATATTGCTCCAAAGTATTTATAATGTCAAAACCCAATGTTTATATATAGGAAAAAGAGATGAGCAAATTGGTTACAGCTGGCCATCTATAATACAAAACCAAATACTTAACTGAAACTATATAATGTCCTACTATTTACATAAAATTAACTAAAATGAACATTGTTGTACAGTCATATGAGTAATCCTAAAATGAACCAAATATTTTAAAAATAAATAGATGGGAGAATAAAAACTTATCTTTATTGGGTATTAACTATTTGTCAGGCACAGTGGTTGGCGCTTTACATAATTTCTCTCATCTAATTCCATTTCATAAATGAGGAAAATGAGGCTCAGAAAATTTGACAGTGAGAGAGTGGTTTGGTGCTAGTAAACAACAGAATCAGGATCTGAACTCAGGGCTCTAAAAAAATGAAAAGCCAATTTTCTTTCCACTCATTGAGTTGTTTTGTTATATAACATTCTGAAGTTGATTACTGACTAAGGTATTATTAAACATTCTAATATTTTAACATTTTCGTTTTCTATCAAAATGATGATACTGGTTATAAGTTGGTTTAGACTCAGAAAACTGTAACAAGAAAATTCCACCTGCCTACTTAACTGATATCAGATATTCTATAAATAGAGATTCATTCTTTTTGGCTTAATGTTTCATCTTTTAAAATGTAAATAATCCCCAAAACACAATGTTTAAATACTTATGAATAACTTACACCTTTAAAATGAATGAGCAAATAAGGTAATTTCCTGAATGTGGGTTTGATTGGGTAGAACACAGAGAACATGAAATCACCTTAAAAGGAGAGGAGAATACAGAAGTGGAAGAGACTGCAGAAGGAGGAAGTCGGAGGCCTCACCAAACAATATTGCCAATGGTGCCCATGACTTGGATTTTCAAATTAAACACTCAGTCATACTTTATTTAGCATCAGTTTGAGTCTGCAGTGTTATAGGCTCATTAGGGGGGTACAAAGGAAGTATTACATATGTCTTCCAGCCTTTAAGAATCCAATTTCAGAAATAAAACTAATATCAACACAACATGAAGTAAAATACAAATGAAATTAGAGAGCCATTAAATGCTAAATCATGTGGTATTGGCCACAGTTACAAGGGGTGCTCCAGAGGATTGGAATAAACCAGGAAAATAGACCAGGAAGGATTACAGACAAGGAAAGACATAAAGATTAGTTAGGATTTCCATATATATAGAGAAAAGGAGAGGCATTTTATGACATGTTATAATTTTCTTCTGATTCACCAAAGCAGTACTTCTCAGAGGCTCCATATCATTTCATATGTTCAGCCTCTCAAATAACAATAAAAATGATTATAATACTATTTTATATTATTTGCGATTCTTATTCTTTATTACATATTTTTTCATAATTCTTAATAGCAGTATTGTATAAAGTTTTATAAAAAAAGTATTATCTCATTGAATTCCCATCAGTCACAAGCTTAATTGTATACAACGTTTCTCAGTGGTCAGTAGGAGGAGGGAGCAACCTTCTCATTATATTTATGCATTTATTTTTATCATTTTGTATAGTGCTAAAGTATTATAATTAATTGTATATGTCTGTCTGATTTTTCTGGCTAGAGCTCATTGAGGTCAGGGAACTTTTCTTTTTCATCTTTATATCAAAAGATCCAGTATAGTGTCCAGCACATGAGAAAACAAGGTGTTTGAGTAAGTAAGAAGCAATAAAAACTTGAGTGAATAAAGATATTGTAAGGCTTCTCTCAGCTCATCATTAAGGAACTCTATCATTTGGCTCATTTTTTTTCTTTTACCTTATTTTCTGCTGTTTGATAATAGAAAGATTCTATTCTCGTCAGCCAATGTATTCACTCTTTTTCCTAGACTACAAACATCCATATTTCTCATTCAGTGAATGACAATATTGACTAGAATTTTTTTTTATTCTCAGTATCTACTCATTCTTCAGGGCCCAGATTAAGTCTCAACTCTCCCATGAAGCTCCTGTTGGCCATTTCAGTCCACCCCTGCACACTGCTGAGTACCTCGTGAGAGTCAAATATGAGAACTGTAAAACAGTATACAAATACAAGGCATTACTGTTATTATTTTCTCTTTACTGTATTCTCCTAGACTTTAGAACCAGGGGTTGGAAGTATTACTGGTCTTTCCATCTATCATAACAACTCTTTTCCAATTTACTGTCTCCCCTTTCCTTATCCCTTATCTCCCACCTCAGCTAGACTAGTGCTTTGCATAGAGTAATTACTCGCAAATTACATTAATGCAGTGTCTTTTATCATTGCCTGCCATTATAAAGCTGCTGTAAAGGAAATCTACCAGCATGGTTATTTAAGCATTTGACAGAAAAAACTCAGTTCTAATTTGTTACTATTTACATTTGACACTTCAAATAGCCAATCATTGGCTTTTCTTCTTTTTAAATCCTTATTTGGGCTTCCACATGACACCTATATCCCTACTAAGTCACGACAATCCATCAAATATGTGCTGCTCACACCACTAATGATTGGGTTGATTAGGAAAAAGAGATTGGAAATGGCAGAGGCAAAGAGGGGAAGATTGCTGAAAATCGTGTGAGAGCAAAAATAGTTTCTATCTTGAACTCTGCTGTATTACATCTCACAAGAACTAGCACAATTCCTGGCACATATTGTTTGACAATATGTAGCCAATGGATGTTTGTACATATGGGATTATTTGTAAGTAGGGTGGCCATATTCAGTGGTCTGCTGAAGCTGCCTGTACTGGTCCATGACAGCCAATTGTTAAATTTTCAAAAATTTTGTAAACTTGTTAAATACAGCCATTATTAAACATTTAATTATATAAAATTAGAATTAAATAAATTACATTAAAACAAATTACATTTTGAGTAATAAATACTCAAAACTCTTTACCACTATCTATGTTTTTGAGGTTATTTCTAATGTATTTATATGATGGAAATACTAAATAATAGTATACAACTGTGTATTTCTTCCCGACTCTGTTCAGTGAAGTTTTATTGGTAGCTTGGACCCAACTATGATAAGAGCACCTATACCACATAAATTGGCCAATGCTACAAATCAGGGCTTGATTAGCTGTTTTGCTGATTGCCTACATTTAAGCAAATGATACATAAAATGTTAATAATGTAACTAAACTTTAATATTTTGAGTCTATAACTGTTTTATTGTGAATAAACAAAAAATGAGAAAATAGTTTACTAGCATCTCTAAAATCTATGATCTAATTCAGCAAAGAAATCACTCATATCATTGAAAAGTGAATGAAGTTCCAATATACATCTTCATTGATTCACCTTCATCTTACTTATTAACATAAATGAAAATATCGACAAATATTACTGTAAGAACTATACTTGTTCCTCTATTACAACTATAGTTTGGCTTCAGAAAAAAAAATAATGAAAGCATTTTATGAGTATTATGTTTCATTATTTATAGACTTGTGTACTATGTTTCCTTTATATTAGTAGAATTTGTAAAGAATTATTTATGCATATATATGCATACTTTTTTTTCCCTGAGAGTCAGTTGTTAAGCATTTACATCATGCTTCTACATATAATCTATCATCCAAACTGGAACACTTTCAAGAGTAAAAGATTATGCTGTAAATAAACACATCCAGATAGCAGGTGTAAACTGAGATTGTGTTGGGAAAACAAGGATGCAAGGTCACCTCTCTTATAAGGACCTTAGGGCAGTGTTGGAAGCAATGCTGGGGCAGACAGTGGCATTTCTGGGATAGCAGAAAGCTCATTAATAAGAACCATACGCACTGTTTCATTTTTCATTATAGTATCCCTTCTCCCTCATCAGGATTTATGGTTGCTCTCAAGTCAATGAAAAAACAGAGAATGGAAGGCCACAATCCAGCCATTTAGTCCAGTGTTTATTCTTTTAAACATTTTAAAATTTCAGTAAAACATGCTACTACAAAAATATTTGAAAATGCAGGGAATCAAAGTTGGTTTAAACAGTGATAGATTCTGTTTTATGGTACAAAAAAGTAAAAAATAAAGAATATAGATTATCACATATTTGTCTTTAAAAAACTTGTTTTAGGATAAAAAGTAGACAATGAAATATCATTGAAATTATCTGCTTCAAAACATCAATAGGTTATAGTATGTGTGTCTAATCACATTCAGTTAAAATGCTATGTGTGTGAGAGAACATAAGGTTTATGTCAAGCTGAAATAACCTGAAATCTAATGAAGCCTATACATGCAGATCTAAGTTGGAACAAGAATCTTTTTAGCCTAATATTCTGTTGCTGTGTGCATATCTTCTATGGTCTATCTCAAAGGCTAGAAATAAATCCGAAATATCTCCAGCTTTTTAAATACTGTGCATGAATCTATCATTCAACAATCAATTTGAGTCATCTTGAATCTATGTTTTTGCCATATACTTTAAGCTAAAAAAATAAATTTATACCTAATGCATAAAGTTTGACCTCTCTTTTATTTTGTTTAATACATCTCAGAATACTGGTAATTAGAAGCTTTGTTTGTAAATTTAAGTAAGATATTTTAGAACAACTATTAATGTATTCATATTCACTCTGATTAATATTATTAATCAGAACAACTATTAATGTATTCATATTCACTCAGATTCATTATGGCTAAGGTCCTAATTATTATATAGATTTCAGACATATACTCTGTAATCCTTTTCTTTTCAGACTAAAATTTTATAATTTAAAAAGGTTGGTGTTTTTCAACTTTTACTTTAGATTCAAGGAGTACATGTGTAGGTTTGTTACTTGGTTATATTGTGTTATGCTAAAGTTTGGGGTATGAATGATCCCATCACCCAGGTAGTGAGCATAGTACCCAATAGTTAATTTTTCAACTCTTGCCTACCTCTACCTCCCACTAGTAGTTCCCAGTTTGTATTGTTGCCATTTTTATGTCCACGAGTACCCAGTGTTTAGCTCCCACTTATAAGTGAGAACATGGAGTACTTGGTTTTCTGTTCCTGTGGCAAACTTATTTTTATCATGCTAAATTTTCCTCTCTAGACATTTTTCCCATTTGAAGTGTAAGTTTTCTAATTTTTTTTCTTTAGAACATTTTTATCCAAAACAAATGGACCTTTGTTTAAATGGTTTTATCTTTTGTTAATTTTTCTACTATTTTGGTTCAGATAAATGTCTACATCATGGACATACTAATTAACCTAATCTGATAACTATACACTGTTATATGAAAACATCACTGTGTACATCATAAATACGTACAATTATTATGTCAACTTTAAGAATAAAATAAAATATAGAAAAGTATATGATCTATCAAGTTCAGATGATAATAGCTGTCCAGTTTTTAAAAACTGCAAGTATCTGTTCAAAGTCCTGCTCATGTTAGCCAAGAAATAATAGTAAAAAAAGAGTGTATTTGATACTCTCTTATCACCAGATTCTAATTATTAGATAATTTCAAACTAAAATTTAATACGATCATTTGAAATTAGATAGAAATTTTATTAGACAAACATATCTATACTATTATTAATAATTTCTTGTTAAAACTGCTCAAGTATCAGATTTCTCCATCTACATTATAATTTTATTTAAATTCATGAATTTTTCCCTTACTAGAATGAACATATTTACAATGTTAGTTTTATTGTACATTAAAACTATGGTATATTTCTAAATACCAATGCTTTATTAAATAGTTCACTATCTTTTAAGTAATGAAGTAATTAGTGTATTATAATTGGGAGCAGGGTGACAGCAATTTCACTGAGGAAGGCTTCACTCTGATAAATATGGGAACTTTTTTTCTTTTTAAGTTAAGAGCCATTCATCTTAGAAAATCTTAACTGAATGTTACATGGAATCAAAGGGCAATTAGATCTAGTTCATTAAGATTTAAATTAATTCAGTTCAATTCAATACTATGGAGTACATTTGATGTACAGGTAACATTGCATAATAATGGATGCAAGGATAAACAATGTGACTTTTACCTTCAATGTGCTTCTAGAGGAAATAATTTGCTAAGTTATGATAGTTGCTCGTAAGTTTCATATGAACAAAGGAGTGACAGACTGAAAGAGAATATTTCTGGGTACACCTAAGGATGTAAAGGGGACAGAGAGAAAGAATTCGGAAAGGAAAATTTCCTGGTAAACGTACATTTGCTTGAAGGAAGGATTGCTTGGAGGATTTCATAGAGGGTAAAGAGCTTTTTAAAGAAGAGAACAAAATGTGAAAAAAGGTGCAGATGTATTAGGATAAGAGTGAGGAATGGGGATCTCTGTCCTATCTAGCCAGAGAATATGATGCAAAGAAAGTGGTAACACAGAGCTAGTGAACAGATAAAATGCTTCAAAACATATTTTAACTTCGTATTATAAAAAGAGAAGATACAGCAAAACAAGGATAAATGGGGGAGAGAGAATTAAAAGAAGGATACTAGGAAGTAAATGGAGAAAGAAACAGCAGGTGGAGAAGCAAGGAAGGAGTGCTCACTGAAGAGAAGGAAAAGCAATACACAGATATATCAATAAAGCAGGAGAGACAAGGGCAGAGGGATACTCTGGAAGTTCTGAAGTTCCTGGAGATTTTGACAGGTATAACCAGAACATTCACTGGAGTTTGCAGATGCGAGAATTCATCCTGAATAAATGGATTGTAATTCGACTAATGTTACCCTAAACACTGAATAAAATCATGTTAAAGGTCAAATATACAAGCCTGTGGTTTCCTACACTGCTGTAAGGCTTTCAAAAACTGATCCTTGTGATCTAGATAGAAATTCCATTTGACCCAGCAATCCCTTTACCGGATATATACCCAGAGGACTATAAAGCTTTCTATTATAAAGACACATGCACACATATGTTCATTGTGGCCCTGTGTACAATAGCAAAGACCTGGAACCAACCCAAATGCCCATCGATGATAGACTGGACAAAGAAAATGTGGCACATATACACCATGGAATACTATGCAGCCATAAAAATACGATGAGTTCGTGTCCTTTGTAGGGACTTGGATGAATCTGGAAACCATCATTCTCAGCACACTGACACAAGAACAGAAAACCAAACACCACATGTTCTCACTCATAGGCGGGTGTTGAACAATGAGAACACGTGGACTCAGGGAGAGGAACATCACATACTGGAGGCAGTTGCAGGCGGGCTAGGGGAGGGA
>CAUYNB010060378.1:0-71533 GCA_963574225.1 Lagothrix lagotricha | reverse complement strand
AAGTGGCCTTAAAACCCAGCCTTTGACTGTGTATACCTAGTAGACTATATCCCAATGACGAAAGAACTGTGAAGAAGTCTTAGGTTGTTTGCAGTAACCCTGATTATAGTCATATTATTGATATTGCTATTCTCAAATAATTCTATAAAGGAGATAAAACAAATAAGTAGTCTGGGCGTGGTGGCTCACGCCTGTAATCCCAGCACGTTGGGAGGCTGGGGCGGGCAGATCACCTGAGGTCAGGAGATCAAGACCAGCCTGGCCAACACGGTGAAACACTGTCTCTACTAAAAATACAAAAATTAGCCAGGTGTGCTGGCAGGTGCCTGTGATCCCAGCTACTTGGGAGGCTGAGGCAGGAGAATCACTTGAACCTGGGAGATGGAGGTTGCAGTGAGCCGAGATCACCCCATTGCACTCTACCTTGGACGACAGAGCAAGATTCCATCTCAAAAAGAAAAAAAGAAAAAACAAACAAGTAATACAGTGAAGGTGGTTAAGTTTGTGTATATCTTGCCACATTAAAAAATTTTAATCAGACCGGCACAGTGGCTCACACATAGAATCCTAGCACTTTGTGGAGCCGAGGTGGGCAGATCACTTGAGGTCAGAAGTTCAAGATCATCCTGGCCAACATGGTGAAACCTTGTCTCTACTAAAAACACAAAAATTAGCCGGGCCTGCTGGTGGGCACTGGTAATCCCAGTTACTTGGGAGGCTGAGGCAGGAGAATCACTTGAATCCAGGAGGTGGAGGTTGCAGTGATCCCGCCATTGCACTCCAGCCTGGGCAACATAGCAGAAACTCCATTGCAAAAAAAAAAAAAAAAATTAAATCAAATACAATGTAAAATTGCCTTCCTCAGTCACAGTAGCCACATTTCAGGTGTTGAGTAGTCCTCTGTGGCTGGCAGCTACCCCAGTGGACAGTACAGATGTGAAACAAGGCCCTTCATTCCTGGGACCGCGCTGCACTAGAAACGACCACTCCAGGGCCCAGGACCCTTTTTCCTTCCCGCTCTTTCCCTCGGAAAGAAACCGTGGCTTCTTGGAAACATGATGGAATTCACACATGAGGCAGAAAACATACAAGATGCCCCCAGAACGTCTTATCACAACGGCAAGCAGCAAAATTAACAAAGGTGCTACTTTGTCTCGGAGGGTCCGCTCCCCAGTTTGAAGGGGCTCTCACTGGCCAAAGTAAGCACAAACTCAGTATCAAAAGGAAAAGTAAACTGTAGTGGATCGAAGCACTTCACAAGTCATTTATAATAAATCAGCCGGGCAACATAGTGAGATCCTGTCGCTACAAAACATAATTTATAAAAATTAGCTGGGGCCGGGCACGGTGGCTCACGCCTGTAATTCCAGCATGTTGGGAGGCTGGGGCTGGCAGATCGCCTGAGGTCAGGAGTTCCAGACCAGCCTGGCCAACATGGTGAAACCCCATCTCTACTATAAATATAGAAATTAGCCGGTCATGGTGGCAGGCACTTGTAGTGCCAGCTACCCAGGAGGCTGAGGCAGGAGAATCACTTGAACCCAGGAGGTGGAGGTTGCAGTAAGCTAAGATGTGCCATTACACCCCAGCCTGGGCAACAGTGCAAGACTCCATCTCAAAAAAAAAAAAAAAAAAAAACTAAACTAAAAAAAGCAAACTAGCTGGGTATGGTGGCACATGCCTGTAGTCCCAGCTACTCCAGAGGCAGAGACGAGACAGGAGGGTCGCTTGGACACAGGAGGTTGAGGCTGCAGTGAGCTTGATCATGCCACAGCACTCCAGCCTGGGCAACAGAGCGAGACCCTGCCTCTAAAAATAAAATAAAATAAAATAAAAAACTCATTGGCCACCTTTGGAGGGTGCTAGGGTTCTAAGTGACCATTCTGAAAATGTTGTGACCGCCATGTAGGGGTGCCACTTCTGTCTCCTCTGGAGAAAGGATTTGCATTCAGCTGTGAGGCGTGCAGGCAGCCTCCAGCCTCCAGCCGTGCCGTGGGGACCTGGACAGCATTTGATTGGAGCACACTCTCCAGGCAGCCCCTGCCCCTGACTGAGCATGGCAAGGGCACTGGGCAGCCCCATCCCCTGACACTGGACATTGTCTGCTCCAGAGCCCCGCTGGGCCCCTCTACTGGGTTGGCCAAAATGTTGAGAGATTTGCCTTACAGTCAGGTTCTCCCAGCCCAGTTCTGTTTCCTCCCATGTTTCTTTCACAGACATCGGACGGGTATTGTGGCCTGAAGGCTTTCTCAGCCCAGGTCCCCGGCTCTGCCTTGATCTTTCAGAGGCGTGAGCTCCCAGCAAATCTTTTGCATTTCTGATTTCATCTCATGGTCTGCTTACTGGAGGGCACGAAAGGGCACAGTGGTGCCAGGAACGGTCTGAGGAGGCAGATGGCACCATGGGGTTTGGAGCTGGATCGCTCACTGCCCAGCTGGCTGCAGGACCCCATCCTGGGTGGCACACAGATGCCTTGCACGAGCTAAAGCTCTACCTGTAGTACCTGGGAGGATGGTGGCTGGTGTGGGTTCAGGCATTTGAGAAAGATGTGTGTCCGGGTGGGTGCAGTGGGTGCATACAGGAACAGCACGGCAGTCCAGCCAATATTAACAACAGCCCGGGGGTCCCGCCGATATCAGCAACAGCCCGGGGGTCCCGCCGATATACCAACAACAGGCCGGGGTCCGCCGATATCAACAACAGCCCGGGGGTCCCGCCGATATCAGCAACAGCCCTTGGGTCCCGCAGATATTAACAACAGCCCTGGGGTCCCACCGATATTAACAACAGCCCGGGGGTCCCGCCGATATTAACAACAGTCCGGGGGTCCGACTGATATTAGCAACAGTCTGGTGGTCCGGCTGATATTAACAAGAGTCCGGGGTCCTGCCAACATTAACAACAGTCTGGGGGTCCAGCTGATATTAGCAACAGCCCTGTGGTCTGGCCGGTATTAAGTACAGTCTGGTGGTCTGGCTGATATTAAGTTGCATCAACTCTCTAGAGAGGCATCATGAAAAGTTTCAGACGGTCAAACAGCCATTGAAACTAAGTGTGAAAGCTGGAGGCCCTTATTCCCTGCAAGGCAGAGAAGGAAATGCTGGAAGCCATGATGAGGACTGGAGAGTTCCAGTGTTTGAATTTGGAAGGTGACTGACTCTCAGTCAAGGCCCATTTGCTGTGTCAAGGCCAGGTCTGGGTTGAGATGGGCTGCTGCCTCGACACGTGGCTGGGGATATCTGGGTAGATGTCCCTGAATGTTTTGGCCGCCCAGATTCTCCTGAAACCTCAGAGCCTGCAAAGGTGACTCAGGCCTCCCGAGGAAGAGCTGGCACCCTCTGCCCCCCACCCCCCGAGTATAGGAAGACACCACAGAGGTCTTCCCAAAAAGGCAACAGGGCTCCCTCAGGACCCGTCCCCACCCTCCTTGGCTGCCAGGCTGGTGACGAGGGGCGGGCTGCAGCAGGACCTAGTGTTGAATACCACGATAGCAGCTCCGTGTTTTGGACGGAGCTCCTGGACTAGGTCCCCACGGGCCAGACCAAAAGAGAGCCATGCAAAGGTTCCGTGTCCCCCAGACCAAACGAGGGTGCCTCTCTGACCTTCTGGGAAGCCAGGAGAGAGCCATGACAGCCAAGCTGGCAGCCACATAGGAGGTCCCCCCGCTTTAACCGTGACAGGGAGAGCACCCTGAGTAACCCGAGATGAACCGGTTCCTTTTCGGTTCTCCTGTTTCCCCGTCCTGCACAAGCTCCTCACAAAACCTGGCTGCTCTGCTGTGCCAGGCAAGCATCTTTTTTTCTTTTTTCTTTTGACACGGAGTTTCACTCTTACTGCCCAGGCTGGAGTGCAATGGCACCATCTTGGCTCACTGCAGCCTCCGCCTCCCGAGTAGCTGGGATTACAGGCATGCGCTACCACGCCTGGCTGGGAGCACCTTTTCTAAACCTTTAGGTGAGACACTGCCCAATTCATGAATTGCAAATGAAAGCCAATTTGATCTCCACACTACATTTGTTAAAGTTCTGTGTTTCACACGGGTCAAATATCAGCTGGGCCTGGTGAAAGGGAAGCAGCCCTCAGAACCAGCAACAGGAAGCGGCCGTGAGAACGGCTTGGAGGGGCTTGAGCCAGGACAGAGGGTGGAGAGGGGGCTGAGTGACGTGGGGTGTTCTCGTGGGAGGAGGGGCTTGACATCTTGGCGAGACCCTGTGGGTGGAAAAACTCACCGCCGCAGTGGCTGGAAATCTCCCCAACTCCCAGAAACCTATAAACCCGCAGATCCAAGAAACTCAACAAACCCTCAGCAGAGTAAATGTAAGAAAATCAAGCCAGGATGCTCAGCAACCAAACTGATGGAAAGGAGAAAGCACAACTCTTCACAACAGCGAGTGTAAGGACACACATTCACACAGCGCAACAGATGCCAGCAAACTCCCTGCGAGAAACCATGAAGCCGGAAGACAAGAAGCAACTTGGCAGTGCTGGGAGAAGAGAAGGCCAGAGGACCTAAGTGACTTTCCGAAGTGAGGGCGAGCTCCTGCCGCTGTGTGACTCTGGTCTCAGTAGATTCTTTTGTTTTCTTTTGTTTTTGAAACGGAGCCTCACTCTGTCGCCCAGGCTGGAGTGCAGTGGCACGATCTCGGCTCACTGCAGCCTTCGCCTCACAGGTTCAAGCCATTCTCCTGCCTCAGCCTCCTAAGTAGCTGGGATTACAGGTGCTGCCACCACCCCCGGGTAACTTCTTTCTGTATTTTTACTAGAGATGAGGTTTTGCCATGTTGGTCAGGCTGGTCTTGAACTCCCGACCTCAGGTGATCCGCCCGCCTCAGCCTCCCAAAGTGCTGGGATTACAGGTGTGAGCCACTGCGCCCGGCCTAATTTTTTTTTTTTTAAATGAAGGTCAATTTCTACTTCTGATGGAGATAGAGTAACAGGGACAGGTTTGCCTTACGCCTGAAACAACGGCAAGACTCAGCAAAACGTGTGAGACAGCAGCCCCCAAGAGATGGGACATGAGGACACCACAGACAAGATCCTCGAGGACACTGGCTACTTGCCTGGGAAGGCGTCCTGGCCACCACACAGGGAGGGGGAGTCAGGGCGGGGCATGGCCCCGAAGTGGCACGGTTGCATCGTCAGGATGGCAAACTTTGGTTCTTCAAAAGACACTGTTGAGAAAACAGGTCAGCAGGCCCCAGACTGGGAGGAAGTATTTGCAAAGCATGCATCCAACAAAAGACGCCACCTAAAATACAGGACGAGCTCTTAGTGATAAAGAGATCGACAACTTCATTTTTAAAAATTTATTTATTTATTTATTTTTGAGACGGAAGCTCGCTCTGTCGCCCAGGCTGGAGTGCAGTGGTACGATCTTGGCTCACTGCAACCTCCACCTCCTGGGTTCAAGCCATTCTCCTGCCTCAGCCTCCCCAGTAGTTGGTATTACAGGCAAGCTCCACCACACCCGGCTAATGTTTGCATTTTTAGTAGAGATGGGGTTTCGCCATATTGGCCAGGATGGTCTTGAGCTTCTGACTTCGTGATCTGCCCACCTCAGCCTCCCAAAGTGCTGGGATTAGAGGCGTGAGCCACTGTGCCCGGCCTGGCAACTTCATTTTAAAAATCATTAGGCTTTTAAAAGATTTGAACAGACTTGAATGTCACCAAAAGATACAGCAATAAATAAGCTCATAAAAAATGCTTATTAGTCATTAAGAAAATGCATGCTGGCTAGCTGAGGTGGCTCACCCCGCTAATCCCAGCACTTTGGGAGGCTGAGGCAGGAGGATTGCTTGAACCCAGGGGTTTGAGGCCAGCCTGGGCAACATAGTGAGACGCTATCTCTATTTAATAAAATAAAATAAAACTTTAAAAAGAGCTGGGCATGGTGGCTCACTCCTGTAATCCCAGCACTTTGGAAGGCTGAGGCAGGCAGATCACCTGAGGTCAGGAGTTCGAGACCAGCCTGGCCAACATGGCAAAACCCCATCTCTACTAAAAATACAAAATTAGCTGGGCGTGGTGGTACATGCCTGTAATCCCAGCTACTTGGGAGGCTGAGGCAGGAGACTCTCTTGAACCCAGGAGGCGGAGGTTGCAGTGAGTCGAGATTGTGCCACTGCACTCCAGCCTGGGTGACAGAGCAAGACTCCAGCAGAAAGAAAGACAGAAAGAGAGAGAGAGAGGGAGGGAGAGAGGGAAAGAAAGAAGGAAGGAAGGAAGGAAAGAAAGAGAGAGAGAGAGAGAAAGAAAGAAAGAGAGAGAAAGCGAGCAAGCAGATTGGCAGTTTGTTACCAAGTTAAACATACAGTCCCCTTAAACCCAAGTAATCCCACACATATTCATTCAACATAAATGAAAACATGTGTCCATACACAGACTTGGATTTAAATGTTAAGAGCAGCTTTACTCACGAGAGCCCAGAACGGCATACGTGCCCAGCGCCCATCAACAGGTAGACAGTTAAACAAACCGAGGTGTGAGCGTGCAGTGGAGTGAAATATTACTCAGCAGTAAAAAATCCACCGTGGACACACACAGCAGCGTGGGTGGCTCTACAGAGCGTGGCGCTGAGGGAAGCCAGGCACGAAGGACAGCTCTGTGAGAAGTCCACTGCACATGGTGACACGCAGCGGTTGAAAGCAGTGTGTCGTCTCGGGCTTGGGAGGCGTGCGTCCCAGCTCAGTCTCTCTCACAAAGCTGCAGTCGGATGTCAGCCAGGGCCGCGGTCTCCAGGCTCAACGGTGGCAACATCCCAGGGTGGCTGTTGGAGTGAGTTCCCTCTGTCTCGGGGTGGAGGGTGGGGTCTGGCTCTCACGGCTGCCTTCAGTTCCTGGCCCATGAGCCTCCCCACCTCAGCTGGCAACACAGCCCTGGCTTCATCAAAGTGAGGAGGGGCGAGAGTGCCCCAAGACCTGAACCATGGCTTTTTATAAATGAATCTCAGATGTCTCATCACTCTTTTTATTTTATTTTTATTTTATTTTTTGAGATGGTCTCTGTCACCCAGGCTGGAGTGCAGTGGTGCGATCTCGGCTCACTGCAATCTCTGCTTCCCAGTTCTCCTCCTTAGCCTCCCCAGTAGCTGGGATTACAGGCACACACCACCACGCCAGGCTAATTTTTGTATTTTAGTAGAGACGAGGTTTCACCACGTTGGCCAAGCTGGTCTCGAACTCCTAACCTCAAGTGATCTGCCTGCCTCGGCCTCCCAATGTGCTGGGATCACAGGTGTGAGCCACTGCACCTCCCTTTTGATTTTTATTTTTAGACACAGGGTCTCACTCTGTCACTCAGGCTGGAGTGCAGTGGTGCGATCATGGCTCACTGCGGCCTCCACCTCCTGTGCTCAAACGATCCTCCCACTGCAGCCTCCTGAATACCTGGGACCACAGGCCTGCGCCACCTCACATGGCTAACTTATTTTCTGTAGAGATGGGGTCTCCCTATGTTGCCCAGGCTGATCTCAAACTCCTGGGGTCAACTGACCCTCCTGCCTCGGCCTCCCACAGTGCTGGGATCACAGGCGTGACCGCCGTGTCCAGCCCATCACTCTTGATGGATGGGAACAGCACGTTGCTTGGTCCAGACCACATGTGAGGAGGAAGGCCACACCACAGGATGGGAGGATCGCGGGAGCCCTGGGAAGAGGCTGCAAACTCACCTTCCTGCCGGACAGTCCTGTTGACGAGCTGCTGGTCACCTGAGGTCAGGAGTTCGAGACCAGCCTGGCCAACATGGCAAAGCCCCATCTCTGCTGCATGCGAGTTCTGTCCGTCTGTCGGGCGGCCAGGTCCTGCCTCCCCCCGCAGCCCGTCTGAGGCATTTGCATGCTGTCGCCTCAGTCGTGCTCGGATCTAACGTAGGATGTGCTTGTCACTTGATCGACAGCCCTCTTGTTAGAAATGTTACTTTGTCTTTAAGGTTTTCTACCACATGAAAGAATTCAAATTGCCACTTTAAAAACATAAAATCTGAGAATAGAACACCGACTTCTCCACATTAAAAATGAGTAATTGTTCTTGGATATCTGTTTAACTCAAGCATGGAAAAAGTGTTCTAAGTGGCCGAGCTGGATTGCTCTCTGGTTCTCAGGGCCCCAGAGGCTAAGGGCAGCGGCGCCACTGAGCGTGGTTTCTGGTGGGTCCGCAGCCTTCGTGGCAGTCCACGGTCCATCTCAGGCGGCCACACGGATTCTGCATTTGCTCATTTCTGCCAAGTTTCCTCTGCTATCCAAATGAACGGAGTCCATCGGAAAATCACAGGATTAATAATTACCATCCAAACTCGGTGACGTTCTTCCCTGCGTCCCTGCCATTTTCTCTGTTTGGTGCATTTTCCCAGGAAAGTAGCAGAACAACCTCACAAATACATCAGGAGAGGGGTTTAAATTTAGCGAGCGCCGTTTTCTCTCGCGGATCCTGGTGAGTCACCTCCACCTCCCAGGGCCGTCCTGCTGCTGCGGAGCTGCGGCAGTGGACAGGGGCCAGCTCCCCGCCCACGCCTCGGACTCGATGCCGTCCCTTTCCCTACGCTGTGGGCATCCCAGCATCCAGCAAGGTGTCAGTCCAGAAGAAACAGTGTAAGTGGGCTGCAGGCTGGCACCTGAATGTCCACCTCGAGCCGCTGACCACACTCGTGTGGCTTTCTGCGTGCCCTGTAGGACATCGCCGCCCAGGGAAGAACCGAGGCAGCGGCTCCCAGGGGCTAAGGGTCAGGATGTTCATTCCTTGCGGAGCCAAGTGCGTGCATTCTGCTCCATGCCACGTGGGGAGAGTGTAATGCCTCCCTGCGCTGAGCAGAAGAAAGAGGCAGCAGCTCTTGCCCTAAGCACCCACTCAAATGGCTCTGGAAAGATCCTCCCAATGGAGAGGCAGGGCCACATGTTCCAGTAAGTAGGGAGAGTGGCTGTGAAGGAGTACTGGGTGTGTAGGGGCCGAGGGCTCTGGGTGTGAAGTCTGAGCTGCCAGACCCCCCACTTTGTACTCTCAGTGGTGCCAAGACAAGGGGGTGAGGAGCATGCACCCCATCTCAAATGGGGAGACTTCCACTGATGGAGATCCTCCTTGTTGCTGATTGTGAAAGCCTCACCACAGTCTCACTCGGAGGGTGGGTTCTCCCGCAGAACAGGAGGTGGGGGGCGTAACCTCCCTATTCCCCAGAGAGCGGGCAGCCCACGCCTCTGCAACGGGGATGCTGGTCGTCAGACAAGACGACCCGAGACTCTTTCTAACAGAGTTCAGCGTCCTGCACTTCTGACACCAAGGAACCCAATTGCAGCTCTCATCCCGTCGTTTTGTAAAAGAAGAAAACAAAGCTGAGAAATAATTCCCTGAGGTCACACGGCCAGTTTGGAGCAGAGCTGGGACTGGCACCCAGACCTCTGACTACAGCTCTTCCCAGATTCCCCAAAGGGGCCGAGGAGTGAGCTGCTTCCTTCTCACGGGCATGGATACTCCCGGTCCTGGGGCCGCCTCCACCGGGTGCTGGCCACGCAGGTCCCAGCTCCTGACCCCTGGGCGAGGCTGCCCTGGGCTGGCGTTCCTGGTTCTGGGGTGGTCGGAGCTTCTCTGGGTGGAGGATGGGATAAGGAGGCCGACTGCTTACGCACATCAGAATGGGACGGAAGTTCGGAAATGTCAACAAACTAATTCTCAAAAATCTTGAATAAGAAATTATGAAAATTCCTGTTCTTCAGATCCAAACTGAAACACCAGTTAGGAGGCCGGGCGCAGAGGCTCACGCCTGCAATCCCGGTACTTTGGGAGGCCAAGGAGAAGGATCCCTTGAAGCTGGAGTTTGAGACCAGGCTGGGAAACACAGTGAGACCCCATCTCTACAAAAAACAGAAAATTATCTGGGTGTAGTGACCTGCATCTGTGGCCCCAGCTCCTCCAGAAGCTGAGATGGAAGGATCCCTTGAACCCAGGAGGTGGAGGCTGCAGTAAGCTGAGATCGTGCCACTGCACTCCAGACTGGGCTACAGAGCAAGACCCTGTCTCTTAAAAAAAAAAAAAAAAAAAAAAAAAGAAAATGAAATGTTAATGTGATGCCCCACGTAATAGAGGAGAGTGAGGAAAATGGCGGTGGGGTCTAGGTCCTGAATGAGCTGGGCTGAGGGAGTCAAGGTCAACACTACCTCTCAGAGGCGATCGGCACCAAGGCATCCTCAGATGAAGTCTTCTCAGACATCGACAGGAATGTGACCATGAACCGCTCTCACTGCTTGGTTCCAAAGCTCAGGAATGAAAGACAGGAGGGCCAGGCACTGTCCTGAGGCAGGGGCGGAGGTGCTGGCCACAGCGGGTGCGTGGACTTTGCAGATGCGGGCCTGCAGCTCCTGCATTTGCTGAGCACCTGCTGTGTCCAAGACACCAGCAAGGAGAAGACGGACAAGACCCCTGTCCTGGAGGGGGAGGAACAAAAATAATCATGCCTCTCACACGGGGGGCAGGCCCAGCTCTGGGCACCCAGGGACATGTGGGAACCAGGTTGCCGATGCCCAGGGAGACAGGTGCAGAGCACAGGCTGGGACAGGAACCCCAGGAACACGGGGGAGGTGGGGCCTGTGCTTCTGTACCCAAAGGACCCCCATCGGGAGGGGCTGGGGAGCAGCCCGGAAGGGGGCCTTGGAGCTGAGACCTGCCCCTGCGCCTGTGGCAGGGCCCATCATCCAGAAGCTCTCAGCCAGGGGACAGCTTCGCCATTTTCAAGTGTTTTCACCAGGGGTTCACACTGCGGGTCAGCGACATCACGAGCCCAGGAGTGAATACACGACGCAGCGACGTTAAAGTTTGTGAGCAGCTTCTTCAGAAAAACGGCAGCACAACTTCACGTTCAAAAGAGTGAAGGCAGAAGACAGGTCTCCGCTTGCTCAGATCCTGAGGGTGCGGAGGACGGACCTGGGGCCCCCGACGGGACGGAGGGGGGGCAGGGGGCGGTGCAGTCAGAATTGCCGCCTGCGGGGACAGCCGCCATCCGCTTTTCCTCCCCACCCGCCCTGTCCAGGGTCCCCAGGACCAGGACTGCTCCCAAAGTCGCGTGGTCGGCGAAGGCAGGAGGGTTTGCAGAGGAGCGGCGGGTGAAGGTCTCTCTCTCTCTCTTCCGGCAGCTGCAGGGACCCGTCCCCTCCCCACCGCCCATCCCCTCAACCAACCGAACCCCGGCACTGCCAAAACCCGCCACGCAGGCGTGCGCTCCCACACACCACCTCGGGACGAGGTTCGGCCGCGGTGTCCACGGGGGCTTGCGCCCGGATCGCCTCCCACGCGGACTCGCGGAGGGCCCGTCTGCGGCGCGAGGGCAGCGGTCGGGGGTCCGGAGTGCCCGGCCCTGGCCCGTGGGCGCTGCCCACGAAGCGGGGGCGCTGCTGGCGGAGACACGGGTGGGGGCGGGGGGAGGGGAGGGGAGGAGAAGAGGGAGGGAAAGGGGGAGGGCAGCCGCGGGCTGGGGCGGGCTCGGGGCGGGCTCAGGGCGGGTTCGGGGCGGGCTCCGCGCTCCATCCGCCCTCTCGCGCTCGCGCCTCGCTCGCCGGTCTCCCGCCCGCCTGTGCCGCCGCCGCGGCCGCCGCGAGCCAAGTTTGCGCGGACCCCGTCCCGCCGAGCCCGCCGCGGCCATGGACGCTCCCGCTCGGCTGCTGGTCCGGCTCCTGCTGCTCTGCGCGCAGCTGCTCCGCGGCACCCGGTGAGCGGGCGGGGTCCGGGGGTCCGGGACGCGGGGGTTCAGGGGTCCGGGGTGCGGGGGGTCGAGGGGAGTCGGGGGATAGGGGGGTCTCGCTTCTGCCCGTGAGAGCGGCTGGGAGAGCGGCCGCGCCAATCCGCGCCCCGGACACCGAGTCTGCGAGCCCCGCGTTCTCCCTCCTCCCCCGCGTCCTTCCTTCCCCGGGTCTCGCCCGCGGGCGCCTGCGGCGAACTCGCCCAGACGCTGCCCTTGGCCCGGGACGCGGCGACCGCCCCTGCCCCCTCCCCGGTGCTGTCCACCGTCCCGGTGCTGAACCGGCGCCCCGAGCGAGGCGAGGGCATCCAAGCCCCCCGGTTCCTCCTGCTCCGCCGCGCGCGTGGAGGGTCCCTGGTCCCTGGCACTCGGGGGTCCCGCCCGGGCCGGTGCCTTCAGCCGCGGACTGCAGGCAGGAGGGGAGGAAAGACCCGGGACCTGGGCGCGGGGAGGCTGCTGGCTTCGCGGCGGGAGGGGCTTCCCGTTACCCGAATGAGCTTGGTCGGGACGTACGGGGGAGGCGCCCGCCTCACGCCAGGCAGTGTCGCTGTGGAGGGTGGGCCCGGCCTCTGGGGGCCCCTTTCTGAGCCCGTTTCAAATGGTGTAGACAGAACTCCTGAGTGTGTGCAGGTGGACGGCGGCCAGGGCCCCTGGCAACAGAAAAGAGATGGTGGATTTCTTAACTATATCGGGGGGGGGCCTCCCCAGAGAAGGAAGAGGTTGAGAAGAAGGCCCCTCAGGGCTGGGGGCCCCCTCTGGCTTACAGATCCCCCCCACTTCCCTCCTCTCTGGGGATCTGAAACGGGCTCCCCAGCCATCCGGGCAACTTGACCCCACCACTGGGCATGGCCACCTTCCGTAGGAGCCACTCACGGGAGGACATTTAGGGGCGTCTTTGAAAATCATCTCAAAGACTGCAGAAGAAACAGCAAAAACCCATCCCCCAGCATTCGGGATCTGAGACGGTGAAGATGTGGAGATAGTGGTGGCTGGCCTCAGTAGAGGTGGCGGCACCCAGCCCTGGACGAGATCGGAGCTTTCCTGTTGGAGGTGCGGGGGACAGAGCCTAGGAGAACGTGTGCCCGTCAGGAGACCTCGGGGCCAGCACTGCCCGGCTCTAAGCAGCCCCTGTCCTGGGAAGAGCTTTGTTCTTCCATCAATCCCAGTGAGTCTTTCTCCTCTTGTCCTTTCCCTCCTTCAAGGTGAGAGGAAGGGCAGAGCGTTGGGGCACAGTCATAGATGCTGGGCTGGAGGCATGGGGCCAGCTGCCAGCCCAGGCCCACAGCCACTTAGCCAAGAGGCTAAACTCCAGACGGCTCTGAAACCCCCAAGTTTTAGCCCAAGGTTGACACCAGAACTCAGCTAGGGGCAAGTCCTGTCCTGCACAGACGTGAGGCTCCTCTCACCTTTATTAATCCTGCCTCGGGGCCTATTTATATACGTTTCCTGCCGGGAAATTCTCCAGGCTGCCCCCAGCCCCAGCCCCTGGGTGCACCATCTCCCTTTTCTAAAATCTGAAGATGCTTAATCGTGGCCTGCATCTGGCTCCTGGGCTGTTGGGGAAGGGATTCTGTGCCTGTTTCCCAGGGCAGAAAAGCTAGAAGGCCATGGCCCAGCTAGGAGGGTGGCCTCTGGGCCTGTGGTCATTGCCATCCCTGGAAGAGGGGTGCCATTGGGGAGCACAACTTGCGTGGTGGGAGGCGCACTGCGTCTCTGAGCTCCCATCTCCCTCTCTGGGTAAAAACAGCTCCCACCTGGCTGCACGCTACAGCCTCTCCTTTGAGGCCATCCTGTCCACACACACGTGCGGGCTCGACCTGCTGCTCTTGGTGTCTAGGGGCAGGCCTGAGGCTCCCCCCCCCAGGGTGGAAGCACTTGCCGGCTCAGCCCTGGGGCCACCTTCAGACTTAGCAGGGTGCTGTCCATGCAGGCCTCTCCTCCCGTCCGTGTCTGCCCATCCACTCCAGAACCCAGGACACCCGTCCTCCCTTCCCTGAGTCTTGGGGTCCTTGTCTGGAGCAGCGTTGGAGGTCATGGGACCCGATCTGACCATCACCCCAGGTCCCCATGGCAGCAGCTCCTGGTGGGAAAGGCTGGGTGGGATAGGGAGCATCCTGCGTGGCAGCTGTGGATCGGGCCAGAGTCTGAAGACCCGTGCATGCAGCAGGCACCGAGCTTGCCGCCTGCGTGCCCGTGTGGGTGGCCCTCCGGGCTGGCAGCACCTCTGTCTCCCTGGAGAAGCTGTGCGGCGGCTCCTGCCGTGCCAGCTCGCGGTGCACTCGTGGCGGGGCTCCTCTTTGCCTTGGTAACTGCGATGCTGGGAGGCTTGTGCTGCTCTAAAAGCAGAGCTGTGGGATCTGTGGGCTGGGTGTGCGCCATGGAGGAGCCTGGAGGGGGAGGATCCTAGCTACACCTACCTTCCCTCTCTGTCCCCAGCGCACAGACAAGTGACAGGGATGGGTTTGTTTTTCAGCGGGGCCAGGAGGGCAGGAGGCCAGGCGAGCATGGAGAGCAACCGGAGGGGGAAGCTGCCATGTCTTTATGGCGCCCACTCTGTCCCCTGAGTTTGGAGTCCTAAATCTGAGTGTGGACTTGGAGCCTGGTGTAGGGCCCTGGGCCTCTCTGTCCATCCACCCAAAGGAAACTCCAAGCCCAAGCCACCACTGGGCCCCAGGGCCACCAGGTGAGGCAGTAGCCCTCTCCCGAGATCTCCACGACTCACCAGAGTCCAGACGTCCCAAACCCGTGCCAAGCCCCCCAGGTGCAGGGCATGTGCCCCCAGCCCCGATAGCTCTGCCTGCCCTGTACATCCTGAACTGAGGACATGGGGGCCCTCCAGACCCCAGAGTCTGGCATGAAGCACACCGCCCTCTGCACGCTGGCCCTTCCCATCTGTTCACAGTGGGAAAACGACCGGCCGCTCTCCTAGGTGAGAAATGGCATGGGGGTGGGAGGCTGCTTCCTTCTCACACCCAGGGGATGGCAAAGGCACCTCCAGGTGAGCTTCATGGCGGGGGCGGCCCTGGCCTTGCCTTTGCCCACCTCCACACATGCCACCACCCCAAGATGGGCAAGAGACGTGGCCCAGGAAGGACGGCGTCTCCTATGGCCTCATTCCAGGCAGGCTAGATGGCAGCTGGGCCGGTCCAAAAATAAAGCCTCACTCAGATCCCTTTGCGTCTGACCTTCAGGGCGACTTCCATCTGCATTTTTAATTGTGCTTTACTCAGGCCAGGACTTCACTCCATCTTATCCTTGGTCACCAAAGTGCCTGCCCCTCTGTAGCCCTGCGCTGGGCCACTCCTGGGGGTCCAGTGGGCGTGGTGTCATGGGTCTGGATGGACAGCAGCCCTGGACACTGCCTTTGGGTTGCTCCTCCTGCCGGAGTTGGGCCACTGTGGTCGTCCGGGATAGATTGGGGTTGGCAAGATCTTGTTAGCTGAGGAGCGTTTGGTTCAAAGTCAAAATCTGCGAAAGGCCAGTGTGTGAAACAAGAAGAAACGTGGTTCCCATGGAAAGAGAGAGGGCCTGAGCCCCACTTGCTGTCTCCCAAACCCCGGTGGTCCCCAGGGGCCCCAGGATGCGCCTGAGGATAAAGTGTACGGAGCAGGGTGAAGGCAGGACTTGGGAAGAGGCGGGGGGAGCGTCCACCTCCCTGCACCCTTGTGCGTCTCCAGAACTTCGGATCTGCTCATGCATGGATCTGCTCACGCAGCACCATGGGCCGGACTGAGCCTGAAGCACTGGACTCCCGGGCCCCGCCCCTTGCCTCTCCCTTGGGAATCCCAGGACTCAAGGGGCCTGGAGCTGGAGCTGGAGAGTGGGCTGTAGGTGGCCTTCGTGGGACGCTGGGGAGGGGGCTGCTCGGGGTGGGGCTGCTGGCCCAGCCTCAGCTTGGCTGTGCCTGACAGGCAGTGCAGGGGGGTGCCTCGAGCCCAGGTCGCAGTCTCTGAGGGAGCAGAAGGCCAAGGGCTGTGGCGAGGGGCAGTCAGAAGGGTCCTGGGGAGTCAGGCGTGGAGGAAGCCAGGGACTGTGCTCTTCGCTTGCTGGCATGGTGGAGTGGCCCAGCATGGGGCGTCTGCATGAGGCTGTGTCTGAACTGGGGTCGAATCCGTCTCTAGGCTTGCTGGGGAGCTGGAGGCCGCTGACTCAGGTCTCCACTCCTCACCTCTCCGGGAGGGCTCGGGCCAGGCTCAGGGGCTTGGTGAGCCGGAGGCCACGCTTGAAGCCACTCCTCCAGCTGCTTGGGTAGAAATGATTCTGAGGAGGCAGGGGGGTTATTCTCAAGGCCCCACCCCGGGACCAATCCCCGCCCTGTGTGCAGGAGGACGGGTGTGACCATCGCCACAAACTGGACGGCTCCAAATGATGGATGCTCATTCTCTCGCAGCTCTGGAGGCCAGAAGCTGGAAATCACGGTGTGGGTGGGGCTGGGTCCCTGGAGGCCCCGAGGGAAGCTCTGTTCCCGGCCGGTCTCCAGCTCCGGCGGTGGCAGAAACCCCGGTCTCCCTTGGCCTGTGGACGCCTCACTGCAATTTCTGCCTCCACGGTTACCAGGCTGCTTCCCTCTTCTCTTCTCAGGACACCGGTGCTTGGGTCCAGGGCCCACCCAATCCAGTGTGGCCTCATCTTAACCAGTTACAGCTGCCAAGATCTTATTTCCACATAAGCTCACGTTCCGAGGCTCGGGTAGATGTGCATTTTGGGGGGCCACTGTTGAACCCAGTGTAGGCGAGCGGATGGGGCCGGGGGTGCTGGGGTGCTCCTGGCTCCGGCAGCATGGTGTGCACGGGGAGGGGATGCCTCCCTCAAGCGTGGGCACCCCCCGGCCCCGACAGCTGCCCCGAGCTGCTCCGGGGTTGAGCTAAACCCCAGAAGCACATGGCACTTAGGGACCTGGGCCCCACCCTGGGCCTTCCTGGGAGGAGACAGAGCAGGAGGCTGTGGGCCCTGGTTTTGGGGCCCTGTCCACTTCCTGTCCCCACCGCTTGCCTCCTCCTCACATTCCCCTTCTCCACACCACTACGGGGGGAAGCTTCGCCCTCAGAAGCCGACAGGGAGGCGTCTTCGGTGACAGACCCCGGTGGTGGAGACCCTGAGGCCGGCCTCCGAGGGCTGGCAGAGGAGGGAGTCAGGGAGGCTGTCATCCTGGGAGCTTGGCCCACGCCTGGCCACCTCCCTCAAAGCCAGGAGGGCAGAGTGCGCACTGAGGTCGGAGGAGGAAGCTGGGTCAGGGCCAGTGGAAGAGGCTGAGGACCTCCCCGGCATCCTTGTGGCCAGCCAGAGCCTCAGGGACTGGCCAGGCCCCCGCCTGCCAAGGCTCCCACAGCGGGCCCCCTGCGCCCTGGCCCAAAACAGGTGCCCAGAACAGTGTTGCATCCCCAGAAGGGACCCGGGCTCAGTGGAATCCAGTTAAGTCCTGGCCCATCTGACCAGTGGCCTTGCATCCCCAGAGCAATGAATGACATCGGCGACTATGTGGGCTCCAACCTGGAAATCTCCTGGCTCCCCAACCTGGACGGGCTGATAGCCGGCTATGCCCGAAACTTCCGGCCAGGCATCGGAGGTGAGGGGTTGTCCAGGCTGGCAGGAGCCGCGGGAGCCGGGCGAGGCTGTGGGTGTGTGGCCCACTGGGCTGCGGGCTGGGCTCTGGGCAAGGGAGGCTGGCTATCCCAGGAGTCTCTGTCAGAGCCAGGCCCCCACAGAGAGGGCCAGGGAGGTGCAGCTTCTAGGGCCGTGATGGCCGACTGCATGTGACTGGGACCCTGGACGGGTCCCATCCTGGCTCCCATGCTGGGCCGGCCTCAGCCCTCCTGAGTTCTGCCCCTTCCTCGCAGGTCCCCCCGTGAACGTGGCCCTCGCCCTGGAGGTGGCCAGCATCGATCACATCTCAGAGGCCAACATGGTAGGTGCCCTGCCTCTGCCCCAGGCACGGTGGGTGCCCACGGCCTCTGCCCTGGGCTGCACATCCCTGGGGGAGGAGCGAGCTGACCCCCGGCTCCCCCTCCTCCACAGGAGTACACCATGACGGTGTTCCTGCACCAGAGCTGGCGGGACAGCAGGCTGTCCTACAACCACACCAATGAGACCCTGGGCCTGGACAGCCGCTTCGTGGACAAGCTCTGGCTGCCAGACACCTTCATCGTGAACGCCAAGTCAGCCTGGTTCCACGACGTGACGGTGGAGAACAAGCTCATCCGGCTGCAGCCCGACGGCGTGATCCTGTACAGCATCCGGTGAGCGGGAGAGCCGGCCCAGGCCCAGCCACGGCGCCCAGATGCTGCGAGGCTCAGGGAGGCTCGGGGAGGCTGGAGCGGCTTCTGCTGCCGGGAGCCGGGGGGTGGGGGCCGAAGCTGCGCAGTTATTTTTATCCCCCACAGCTGCTGGGGAACAGCCGCTCCAAGGTCGCCGACAGGAAGCCGGCAGATGTGGCTTTTTGGCCAACGCAGTGCCTTTTGGTTTTGAAAATGAGGTGGAATTCACATAACATAAAATTAACCTTTTTAAAGTGAACAATTCGGTGGCATCTGGCAGATTCGCCACGTTGTGCGACCCACCTCTGTCTAGCCCAAAACATGTCAGGACCCCAGAAGGAGACGCAGCCCCGGAGCAGGTCCTCTCTGCACCACCCTCCGGAGCCCCAGTGGCCACCCGTTTGCTCTCTGTCTCTGTGGATCTGCCCAGAGACAGAAACAGCTCATCGAAAGGGAATCGCATGCTGTGCGTGGGACCCTCTGTGACTCCGACTTTGTTACTAGCTTTTTGTCCTCAGGGTTCATCCCTGCCGAAGCTGGGATCGGGGCCGCCTTCCCTTTCACGGCCAGGTGATGCCCACGGCAGGGACATGCTGCACCTGCCTCCCATCCCTCTGCCCAGGGCACTTGGGTGGTTTCCAGCGCTGGCGAATGTGAATACGCTGCTATGAACACTTGTGTGCGAGGATTCATTTGAGAGCCTGTTTTCAGACACATGCCTCTTAAAAATGGAATCAGTTCACAACATTTGAAAAATCAGGAGGCAGCCGGGTACAGTGGCTCATGCATGTAATCCCAGCACTTTTTGGAGGCTGAAGTGGGAGGATCTCTTGAGCCTGGGAGTTCGAGACCAGCCTGGGCAACAGAAGGAGCACCCTGCCTCTACAAAAATAATTTAAAAATATTAGCTGGGCTTGGTGGTGCGCCCTTGTGGTCTCAGCTACTTGGGAGGCCGAGGTAGGAGGATCACGTGAGCCCAGGGTGATGAGCCTGTGGTGAATCAAGATTGCACCACTGCACTCCACCTTGGGTGACAGAGTGAGACCCTGTCTCAAAGACAAACAAAAAAATTAGGATATTTTACACAAGAATTTAAATATCTGACCTCTCCTAGAAAATCAAGTGCGTGGCAGCTCTGGGCCGATTCCCACGTGGCCCCCAGTCGCTTGGGCCAGGGCCTTGGTGCTCAGGCCCCTGTGCCAGTTCCTGATAGTCCTAAAGGAAGACTCACAAACATCTGTGACCTTGAGCATAGTTTTCAGGTTTATCCACATTCTGGGCGGCTAGCAAACAAAGCCTGAGATGTAGCTGGGGCTCCAGGCAGCCCCGGTGCTCAGGGGCCGTCTCTGCAGGGGAACTGCCAGGCTCCCTGGAGTGCTGGGCTTACCCCGAGGCCTCACTGCCTGCTTGTCCTGGCAGAATCACCTCCACCGTGGCCTGCGACATGGACCTGGCCAAGTACCCCATGGATGAGCAGGAGTGTGTGCTGGACCTGGAGAGCTGTGAGTGGACACGTGAGGCGGGCGGGGGAGCCGTGAGCGGACACGTGAGGCGGGCGCGGGCTTCTCTCGGCTTGGGGAGGGGCATGCTGGCTTCTCCAGCAGGGGACAGACGCTCAGCCTGGCCCAGCTCAGGGTGCAGGAAAGCATAAAACCAGCTTCCGCATGAGCTAGAGGCCTGGGCAGGAGGAGAAGGGGCCGGAAGTCCTGGGGAGCCGGGCCGGTGGGTCAGTGCCCTGCCTGGGGCAGCCTGGCCGTGGAGCCCAGACGTGGCATGGATTGGTACCGTTGAGCCAGCCCAGCAGCCCCTGTGTGTCACGTGACAATGCTGACCCCACTTTTGTCCCGTCCACCTGCCCAGAGGAGCCAGACGTGGTCCCAGAGCCGAGGGCCTCCTCGCTCCCGGCTGGGGTCCTGCTGGGTCCCGCGACGATGGCGTCAGCCCCTACAGGCTTTCTGTGTGGACGGAGCCCTCCTGCCAGGGCTCCCGGGGCCAGGGCCAGGCTCTGCCGCCCACCTGGGTGCTTTTCCTGCAGACGGTTACTCATCCGAGGACATCGTCTACTACTGGTCCGAGAGCCAGGAGCACATCCACGGGCTGGACAAGCTGCAGCTGGCACAGTTCACCATCACCAGCTACCGCTTCACCACGGAGCTAATGAACTTCAAGTCCGGTAGGGCCCCCGCCCCTCCACAAGCACCTGCCACCCCTCCCCATGCACCTGCCGGGGGTTTTCACGCTTTGTAGTCGAGCCACCCGCAGGCCCCCAGGGCCCCCGGGATGCAGCTGGGATGCTGCTGCCTTAGGAGCCTGCTCACTGGCGCTGGCTGCACCCGGGCTGGGGCCTCCGGGCCTGCCATTGTGTGGGCTGGCTCAGGACTTCCCATCCTCATCCTCGGTGCTTTCTCTCTTCCCAGCACTCCAGGTTTACAGGGAACCTGAGGCGTGGGGAGCTCTTTTAGCCCAGGGTCTGCAGGGCTCAGGGGCCAAGCTTTCCATGGCCACCTTCTCTCCCAGCCCCACCACCTTCTCCCTTCCACCCCCCGCCCCATCATCTGGAGCCGGTGAGTCCCGTGCTGGCTCCTTCCAGAGCCCGCTGTGCCTGCAGGAGCGTTAGGAGAGAAAGGGGTGAGCCCTCCCCATTGGCTGCGAGGGTCCCTCAGGGCCAGTCCGGCAAATGTGAGGCCGGCAGCAACCTCAGCCTCTCTCCCTCTCCTCTGGGTGACCCTGCTCAGGACCAGCGACAGGACAGCTGCGGCCGGATCTAGGGCCGAGTTCCCTGACGCTTCAGGCCGTGTGGTTGGTGGGTAGAGCAGGGTCTCAGTCTCTCTTCTGAGACTGACCGTGGGTCCTGTAGCCGCCAAACCCTGACGCCCTGGAGTCCCACGGTGGGCTGGGCTGGGCAGGGACGGTGGGGCTGACGGTGGCTGTCCCCGCAGCCGGCCAGTTCCCACGGCTCAGCCTGCATTTCCAGCTGCGGAGGAACCGCGGCGTCTACATCATCCAGTCGTACATGCCCTCCGTCCTGCTGGTCGCCATGTCCTGGGTTTCCTTCTGGATCAGCCAGGCAGCAGTGCCCGCCAGGGTGTCTCTAGGTACAGGGCTTCACCGCTGCTCCGAGGGAGCTGGAAAGGGCGCCTGGGGAGCTGGACTCCCTACCCCTTGGCTGGGGGCCTGGCATTGACCTCTGGACCGTGCCAGCTGTCCCAGGGCAGTGACCAGCCAGACCAGGCTGAGTCAGGGGAGCAGTACGTGCTCCCTGGGGTGGGCATGGGGGTGGGGGCCAGTGGACCCTCCTCTTCTGTGGATCACAGACACTGAGGCTGGGCCAGGTGGCGTGAGGGCAGGGCTACGGTGATGGCACCACCTGTGCCAGGATCTGTGGGTCACAGGCACTGAGGCTGGGTCAGGCGACGTGAGGGCAGGGCTACGGTGATGGCGCCACCTGTGCCCGCAGGCATCACCACAGTGCTGACGATGACCACACTCATGGTCAGTGCCCGCTCGTCCCTGCCGCGGGCGTCGGCCATCAAGGCTCTGGACGTTTACTTCTGGATCTGCTACGTCTTTGTGTTCGCCGCTCTGGTGGAGTATGCCTTCGCGCACTTCAACGCTGACTACAGGAAGAAGCAGAAGCAGAAGCAGAAGCAGAAGACCAAGGTCAAGGTCAAGGTCTCCAGGCCCAGGGCAGAGGTGAGGCCTGGGGCTGAGCCAGGGACAGTGCTACTAGGGGCCCCCACCAGGACCCCTCAGCTGCCCCCGCCCACTGCAGGTCCCAGCTGCGCTCCCTGAGCATGGGGGGCTGGGGCCCCTCGCGGGAGTACCTGTTGTCCAGGGCCTGGGAGCTGCAACACAGCGCTCAGCCCCGTCTCCCACACCGGCCCCGTGCAGATGGACGTGAGGAACGCAATCGTCCTCTTCTCTCTTTCTGCCGCCGGCGTCACGCAGGAGCTGGCTATCTCCCGCCGGCAGCGCCGCGTCCCAGGGAACCTGATGGGCTCCTACAGGTCGGTGGGGGTGGAGACGGGGGAGACCAAGAAGGAGGGGGCAGCCCGCTCCGGAGGGCAGGGGGGCATCCGAGCCCGGCTCAGGCCCATCGACGCAGACACCATCGACATTTATGCCCGCGCCGTGTTCCCTGCGGCGTTCGCGGCCGTCAACGTCATCTACTGGGCGGCGTACGCCATGTGAGCGCGGGACCCAGGCCACCCTCGCTTGTCCTGCTGCCCAGCTGCGGCGGCCCAGAAACTTCCTGGGAGAAGGAGCCCTCGGGCCGTGTTTCCTCTCTGCATGTTTCGAAGTTGGATGACCCTCGGCCACGGAAAACAAGAGGAAGCCTTGGCCTCCTGAGCTCGGACCCCAGCCTCACCTGAAAGGCCAGCCCGGAGCTCTTGGCAGGTGGCGTGAGACCCGCACGGACGAAGCAGCAGGCAGTGTGACCGAGAGGCCGAGCCCGGCCGGGGTCTGGGCCCTTCAGGGAGCCGTGGATTTTTAGGCTCAGGAAGTGATCCTGGTTTCTAGGTCTTTGCTCTGCGGGATCCGGATGAGCGCGTGGGAGGAGGTGGGAGCGGACGTCCACCCAGTGAACAGCAAAGGCGTCTGTGAGGTCTTGTTGGTCCCAGCATGAAATAAAGCCTTGGCCGGGGGCCGGTTCCTTCTCTGTCACTTTGCGGCACCTCGCTCCTGTCCAGCTGCCTGGAGCTCACCCAACTGCCCGACACCCTTCTCCAGCTGCAGGCTCCTGGGCGGCGTTTGGTGGGAGCTAGCTGTGGAAGTCCACAGAACACCCAGGGTGGAACACACCTCGTCCAGGGGAAACAGAGGAGCAGAGTCCCGAGAAACAGGGCAGGCTGCGAGGGAAGAGCTTCGGGAAGTGAGGAGCCAGGTTTTGTGACGCTGGCTTCAGGCACTGGGTCTCCTATCCGTGTCCCTGGGCTGTGACGAGGCCATTTTCTCCAGGGGTGTGAGGCAGGAGCCTGTGGTGACCCTGGGATGGAGTGAGTTCAGGGCTGCTGGTCCCACAGCCAGGGCTTTTGAGGTGCCTTCCTGGGATCCCAGGGCTCAACACCAGATGGGGACAGAGACTTGGGGACACAGGGGCTCGGGGCTGCACCCCACATGAGCCATGTCTGGGGTACCGACGGAGGGCTGAGGTGCAGAAGAAGCCCGGAGGGGGCGAGAGGGACTGCCACCCCCTTGGTCCCTGGGGCACTTGTCCAGTGGGTGTCCAGGGCTAGGTGCCACCATGGCCCCCTCTTGGATATGAGGATAGGCGCTCGGAGGCCACCGAGGCCCCACAAACACCATAGCCCCTTCCCACCTGTGGCCACTGCCATGGACATGGGGTGACCACCCTGCAGCTCAAGGATGCCCCTGGCCATCGGAGCAGCTAATGGGCAGCTCTGAATGAGGGGTCCAGATTTTCCAGGGTGCCAGGTCATGACTCGAGGAAGAGCCCAAAGGGAGCGGCTGGAGCATCCGCCAGGGCTCTGCCGTTGCCGCGGGGTCCAGGCGTCCAGAGCCACCACACAGCAGCTCGCAAGGTGGCAAAGTCGTCCAGGCCAGTGCCCCATGGAATCTGGGGGCCCCACCCCCATATCACCGGGGACCTGGGGTGACTGTATGAGCCACCTGTCTTCAGCATGACCTGTGGCGGTCCCGGCAGGCTGGGCGGGCAGCGAGATCAGTTCACCCCGGGGGCCCAGGCATTGCACCTAGGGATGGACGCAGGCCGAGCTGCCGCCCCCAGGGCCAGGCTGTGCCCGAGAGCAGAAGAGGGCATTGCCCCCCCGCCCAGACCAGAGCCCCATGCTGCACCTCTGTCCCCTGCTGGAACCCCCGACGCCACCTCCTAACGACCACTCCTCACTCCCAGGCTGCCCTTTTGGGACCCTGCTCTGCAGGGCAAGGCTGTGAGCTTCGGCAGGGCATCCTGGGGGTAGGACGGACCAGGCTCTGGTGTGGTCACAGGCAGCACACAGACCAGAAGCGAGCCTTGGGGCAAGCAGAGGACAGGTGGCCGGGAGCAGCAGAGCCGGATCTGGGTCAGCTGGGGCTCCGAGCCACCTCCCGACACCAGGGCGAGGCAGGCTGAACCTGGCCAGCTCCCTGTCCAAGGATGGGGACACCCCTGCGGGGCCCGCTTACCATCCCACCTCCAGCCCTCTGCTCCCTGGGCCTCTCCGCAGGGTTCTGCTCCCTCCTCCCTGGAGCCCACGTTGCTCTGGGGAGGAGACCCAGGCTGAAGATGGCATACACTTGTAGCTACGATCTGGGCCCCAGGCTGCCACCACCACCGCCCACCCCAGGCCCCCAGGCTCCTGACCCAGGGGCAGGCCTTCCACCCAGAGCAGCCAGGGAGGGTCAGCTCCAAATCCTGGGCCTTTGGGGGAATTAAGATTCTGGGAACTATCTGGGGGCATCCCCTGGACCTGGAGGCTATTGGGCCACCCCTCGTCCCCCTCTCTGTTGGAAGGACCCTGGGCCCCATCTCTGCCCTGTCCTCCTTGTGGCCACAGGCTGCCCTCTTTCTCAGGCTCGTACCCACGGGGAGCTATTTAAAGCCAGCCTTTGCAACTGCCTCGGGCACCCACGCAGCCAGGCCCGCCCGGGCAGCAGCCGTGCCTGATTCTGCAATCAGCACTCACTCCCCCCGGCAGGCTGCTGTTTCTGCCCACATATTTACAGGGCCAGGAAGAAGGACGGGAGGGCGCAGGCTTTCAAATGCGACTTCTATTCCGGTGGTAAGGGCAGGAGCAGACTGAAGGCGGGGGCGGGTCAGGGTTTGCAGCCGAGAGGAACCTGCCTGGGAGAGAGAGGCCACGTTGCCTGCGACGGAGGAACCTGGGGCTGAGGCTGGTGGGCAGAGAGGCTGCTGGGGCTTCGTGCACCCTCATCCCAGCAGGGACAAGCCTCTGGGGGCTGGTGGCTTCCTGGCCTCCGTGGAAGGCTGGACTGCATGCCATGAACATTGGCCCGAGTGCCCCCTGAGAGCTGGGGCCCCTCTTCCCCGAGGCTGGAGGCTGCAGGTGGGGCGAGAGGGGCCAGGTCGTAGGGGATAGCATCCAGCTTCTCCGTCTGGGGCAGGGGCGGGGCAGGCGTCAGCCATTACCCCAGCCCTCCCCTCCAGCAAGGCAGGCAGTCACACAGGCCACACGGAGCTCACACCCGAGAGAGTCCTTGTGTGGGTTCCCCTAGAAACAGCCTGAAGCAAAGACTTGGGTGCTCGGAGTTTACCTGGGGCTGGGGGTGTCCGCTGCCTAAACAGACTACCACGAACCAGGCACCTTAAAACGACAGAAATCCGTCATCTCCTGGTTCTGGAGGCCAAATGCCCCAAATCAAGGTGTTGCAAGGCTGGTTTCCTCTGGAGGCTCCAGGGAGAACCCTCCCCCGGCCCCCTTCTGCTTCTGGAGCTGCCGAGAACCCCTGGCCGTCCCGGGCTGGCAGGTGCACCGCCAGTCTCTGCCTTGTCTCTGAGTCACTCTGCTGCCTCTGTCTCTTCTCCTTTTCTTGGGGACATGCCAAGGATTTAGAGCCTGCCCCCTTAAGCACGGCCTCGTCCTAACTGCACCGGCAAAGACCCTAATTTGAAACAAGGTCAACATTCTGAGGCCCTGAGTGACTCTGGGAGCCATTTGGCTCCATAGAGAGGGAGGAGGGAGGAGGGAGGAGGGAGGAGGGAGGAGGGAGGAGGAAAAACAGGAATGCGCTTTACAACCTGGGACAGCCAGGTCCCAGCCCCACTGAGGACCCCTGCCCAGAGCCAAGGGGAATGTGCCTCCATATTGTCCTTTAAAAAGATTGTTTTAAATTTAAAACAAAATTTTTAGTACAGACAGGGTCTCACTATGTTACCCAGGCCGGTCTTGAACTCCTGGGGCTCAAGCCATCCTCCTGCCTTAGCCTCCGAAAGCACTGGGATTATAGATAGACCTGAGCCACCCCTCGCACCCTGAATTGTCCTTTTGAAGAATAAGGGGCTGGGCGTTTATCCACCAACTCCCACCCAGCTCACACCCCCAGGTCTGCCTGGCGTACCAGCTGGACGAGCACCCTGCAACGCTACAGAGGGCACTAGAGGCGGCACCGACCGCGCATGAGTTTTATCCACCCCCACAGCTGCTGCTTCAACCAGATGCAGCCAGGTGGGGGGCACAGCCCATGCCCCAGAGCAGCTGGGAGCCCCTGCTCTGCCTGCACCTGCTCCAGCGGATGCCATGTTCAGCTCGCCCGTGGCTGAATCTTCAGCGTGGTGGCAGCCACAGCAATAGCGACAGCCGTGGAAGTCACGGGGGCTGGTGACGAGCCAGCCTGCAGGCACCCCCACGGCAGGAGGCTCTCCTCCTCCTCCACCCTGGCCCGCACTCCCGCTGGCAGAGGTTACGTCTGACGCAGTGACCCAGACCCCACCGAGGGCCGAGCCTCGGTCACCGGCCTGTCAGGCGCCGCTCTGTACCCCCTGCATGGGAGACACAAAGGCAGATCCTCCAAGCTCCATTACCCAGACCCCACTGAGGGCCAAGCCTCGTCACCCGCTCGTCAGGCGCCGCTCTGTGCCCCTGCATGGGAGCCACAGAGGTGGACCCCCCCGAGCTGCAGACATTCTCCTCCCTACCCCTACACGCGCTCTCTTGTGCTAACTCGGTGGGGTGACGCCGGCCTGTGCCCGCAGCCCGCCAGCCAGGGGCTGCAGAGGAAGGCTGACTTCGGAGCTGCTGTCCTTGCCAGGGTCGAGGGTGGTTTCAGAGGCACTGGCTTTGCCTTCTCCGCCATCGTGGGCCTCACTCCACAGGTCAGGGAAACAGTGAGGATCCTGGCAGCGGCTCAGGCCTCCAACCTGCCGTGGACTCCGCAGACCAGCGCAGGACCGCGGATGGGTCCATACACCTGCCGGATGGCCATGGGCTGGGACTCCACAGGTCACTCAGCACCCCCAGAGATCCCAAAGTCCTTCCCTTCTCTGGGACAGAGCAGCTCTGAAGACACAGCAGTGAGGGGCTGGGGGGCCTCCATCACACCTGCGTGTGGTGCTGCAGGAGGCCAAGCCTCTCCTCCAACCAGCGTCCGGCCGAGTTCTGGAAATGAGCGATGGAGTCACAGCTCCCCACCGTGCCTGCGGGTCCCGACCTTCTCTTCCCGGCGCTGGGTTGTTTCTGGCTATTCAAGTCTGGTGCCTGTCTCAGCTGGGTGTTCATCGCCCACTCCAGGGACACGGTGGCCCATGAGCCACTGACGGCAAGGGTCGGGCACCCGGGCTGCTCCGTCCCTGCGCTGACACCCACCTTGCCTCCAGTGGTTGGCACAGCCACACGGCTCCTGTCGCAGGACGCGGGGTGGCGCTTCCTCCTGCTAATGCCGTCCTCGCAGCTCAGCTGCCCTGGAGCTTCTCAGCAGCTCTGCCTCGTGCCTGCACCATGCCAGACGCTCCACTATGAACGTGTCCTCTGGGCCCTCCTGGGACCCAGGCAGGTGGCAGTCCCTGTGGTCTCACCCAGTGGGGCCGCCCCTCAGCTGGGCACTGCCCAGCGCTTTGGGAGGTTGAGGTGGGAGGATTTCTTGAGTTCAGGACTTCAAAGCCAGCCTGGGAGCCTGGCAGACATAGGGAGACACTATCTCTACAAAAAAACCAAAACAAAATAGCCAGGTGTGTACTCTGTGGCGGTGCACACCTGTGGCCCCTGCTACTTGGGAGGCTGAGGTGGGAGGATTGCTTGAGCCCAGGAATTCAAGGCTGCATTGAGCTGTGACTGCACTCAGCCTGGGCAACAGAATGAGACTTGTCTCAAAAAAAATTAAAAATAAATAAATCAACAAATAAACAATAAGCCCACCCCCAGGCCCCAGACCCTGTCTGCGTCTGTTTCAGCTGCCATGGGTGGGTGGGTGGTCAATGGCAGGGTTTACTTCTCACTGTCTTGGAGGCTGCAGGCCTGAGATGAGGGTGCCACGTGCTGGGGCCTGGTGAGCCCTCTTCCTTTTCCGGGCTGCACACGCCGGCTTCTTGCTGCGTCCTTATGTGGCAGAAAGTGGCCAAAGCCTTCTCAGGCCTCTTACGGGGGCACTAACATCATCAGGAGGCTGCGTCCCGCTAACCTCCCCACCTCACAAAGGCCCCACTTCCTAAGATCATCACCCCTGGGGGCAGGATTTCAACCTAGGAATTTTGGGGAGACAGAAACATCCAGCCCACAGCAGACCCCTTCCTCACGCTCCTCCAGGCGAATCAGGACCGGTTCTGCCTTGCTGGGATGTGAAATCTGCCACCATAAATGGGTGCTTCCACGTCCTCCCACCGCTGCCCCTGGTCCAGCATCCTCTGCGCCATCCCAGCCGAGACCGCCAGTGCTCACCAGAGCCACCAGCCAGGACCCACGGTGACCCAAGCCATCGCCTCCCTGCTGCGGCCGTGCAGAGGCTCCAGCTTTGGTCCTGGCTGCGGTGAGAGAAGGCAGGGCAGACTCTGAAGGGGTCGAGTGTCACGAGTAACGTCCCCCAGGAGACACTGGCGTCCCAGCCCCTGCACCAGGGAGTAGGACCGTGCTTGGAAAATAGGCTCTTTGAAGACGTGAGTCAGATGGAGTCCTGTTAGACTAGGGTCAGCCCTGAACCCACACACTGTCTTTCTAGAGGAGGAGGACAGAGGCATGGGGAAGAGGGCTGGTGGGGACACACAGAGACTGAGGTGGCATACCTACAAGCCGAGGACCACCCGCACCAGGAGAGAGGCCGTGGCAGACCCTCCCGCAAGGCCACGAAAGGCCCCGCACTGCCCACACCTTGGTTTTGGCCTTTGGGCCTCCAGAACTATGAGACAATACATTTCTGTTGCCAGAAGTCACCCCTTGTGTGGCCACTTGTCATGGCAGCCACAGGAAACTGATCAACCAGCATCTTGCAAGGTAGGTGCCCCAGACGAGATCACTTCAGAGACTCCAGAGAGAAGCCTCATCTCTCCTCTAACAAGTGGGGTGGAATTTGGAAGCATAATATTCACAGGTGAATTCACCCACAGTGACCCCAAGCCAGGCCTCGGTTCTGACGCCTTTCCTCCTGGGGCCCTGAGCTTGGCGTAGCCAACCTATACGGCTGCTGGGCGGTCTTCTCTGGGGACTGTGGCTGTGCTGCTCAGCTACTGGGCCTGATTTTCAGCACCATCTGCTTTCTGGCTGCAGGAGAGAGGGTCCTTTCAGTGCCACCATGGAGAACTTTCTGGCTTCCGCAGAATTCCCTGAGGCCATAGTCGGCTCCAGACTCAGCCTGGGGAGTGCTCTGCAGGCCGGCTTTCAGCTGCCCACCTTCCACTTGCAGGAGGCCCTCATTGTCACTGTCCCGGTGAGAGACCCAACGCCACAACCCCATGCTAGGGTTTATAAGACCACCTCCAGGACCCCCCGTCTTAGCTTGGGTGGTCCCCAAAGCCGAGCCTGATATGAGACTTCAGCACATGTAGTTATTTCGGGAGGTGGTCCCAGGAGGTAGGAGTGAGAGATAGGGTGAGACGGGGAGGAAATGCCTGTGTGACTGCAGGGGCTGCCTTGGGGGTCATTTGTACTGTCCCCATGTCCCTGGGGCCCTCTGAGGAGCCACAGGAATGCACCTCAGAATTGTCCTTCTAAGCACAGGATGTTGGGGCATGGAGGAGCCAATTCGCAGCACTGTTGCCTGAGGGGTGCCCCCGGGGAGAGCTCCCCACCTTTCAGGCTGCCCAGCACCTGGGCTGAGCAGTTTGCTGTGGAGTCAGAGAAAGTCCCAAGGCAGAACAGCCACAGAGGCAGGGGGAGGGTTTGGATGAGATTTGCCCGGTGCCTGGTGACGGCCCACCCCGGGCCCCTAAAACTATAGGCAAACAGAGAGCATATGGCCCAGGATACCCAGAGATTCTGCAGCCAGGAGGCCGGTGATTTCCCACAAAACAAACCTACCCTTTTTTTTCTTTTTTTTTTTGAGACATTTTGGGGAAAATGAACGTGCTTTTCTTTCTTTCCTTCCTAGATACGGAGCTTCTCTTACGTTGGTGGCTAGGAGCCCGGGCTCTGGAGTGAGCCTGGCAGGAGTGTCGGCCCTGACCAGCTGGCCAGCTATACTGATCGGATATGTAACCCTGGGCAAGGCTTTACCCCAGGCCTCAACATCTTCATGCCTAAAATGGGGACGGGGACGACACTCCCTCACCGGGTTATTTTGAGCCTCAACAGGTGTCGTAATCAGCAAGACACAGCCGGGCCAGCGCCTAGAGTGCTAGGGCTCAGTGATTCGCTTTTATTAGTTGGTCTAAGGCAGCCGCCTGCCTGGCTTGGGCGGAGATCAGCCTTGTCAGGGAAGAAATGCAAAAAGAACACTCGTTACTATTTAGGGTTAGACACTGGAAATAGGATTTGCAGCAAGACAATAGCTTTGCAATCTGGACTATTGTGTTAAAAATTCCCTATCTGGCTGGGCTCGGTGGCTCACGCCTGTAATCCCAGCACTTTTGGAGGCCAAGGTGGGCGGATCACCTGAGGTCAGGAGTTCAAGACCAGCCTGGCCAACATGGTGAAACCTTGTCTCTACTGAAAATATAAAAATTAGCCATATGTGGTAGCACATGCCTATAATCCCAGCTTCTGGGGAGGCTGAGGCACAAGAATTGCATGAACCCTGGAGGTGGAGGTTGCAGTGAGCTGAGATTGCACCACTGTACTCCAGCCTAGGTGACAGAGTGAGTGAGACTCTGTCTCAAAAAAAAAAAACAAAATTCCCTTACTAGGCTAGGCATGGTGGCTCATGCCTGTAATCTTAGCACTTTGGGAGTTAGAGATCAGTGGACCCTTGAGTTCAGGAGTTTGAAACCACCCTGGGTAACATGGTAAAATCCCATCTCTACAAAAAATACAAAAATTAGCCAGGTGTGATGATGCTTGGCTACGGTCCCTGCTTCTCGGGAGGCTGAGGCAGGAGGAACACTGAAGCCCAGGAGGTCGAGGCTGCAGTGAGCCATGATCGTGCCTCTGCATTCCAGCCTGGGCAACAGAGCAAGACCCTGTCTCAAAAAACCCCGTTCCCTTACCTCTCTCAGCTCCTGGTTACCATGTCCCTGAGGGCCACTGGAGATTTGGTCGTTGGTCTGCTCCTAAGTGTGCTGCCAATCATACTTCCTGCCCTGTGGAGAAGGATTTCACCTAAGGAATGGGGAAAACCCGCCTCTCCAGGCCCAGGAGAATCGGAAGGAGGAGGCAGCCGCAGGGTGGAGGAGGAGGGCTCCTGCTGGCTCCCAGCACTAAGTGGCCACCGTGACCACACAAGGCAGGTTGTCCGGCCCGTCATCTTGAGCTCCTAGAGTGACAGGCTTGCATCCACCGAGGCCGAGGGGGACACCTTAGGAGAGAGGCTGGGGGCTCCGCCAAGACCGAGGAGCTGAATGGTACGTTGGGGACAAGGAGCCTGGTCGGGCACTTGATGCAACAAGACAAATCTTTTGTCTCTGGTTGGGCACAGTGGCTCACACCTGTAATCCCAGCACTTTGGGAGGCCAAGGCAGGCAGATCACCTGAGGTCAGGAGTTCAAGACCAGCCTGGCCAACCTGGTGAAAGCCCGTCTTTACTAAAAATACAAAAATTGGCTGGGTGTGCTGGTAGGCACCTACAGCTACTTGGGAGGCTGAGGCTGGAGGATTGCTTAAAACTCGGAGGTGGAGGTTGCAGTGAACCGAGATCGGGCCACTGCACTCTAGCCTGGGTGACAGAGCAAGACTCTGTCTCAAAAAAAAATCCTTTGTCTCTGACACAGGAGTCCGGTGTCTTCTGACATATCCATGAGACTGAGACCAGCTGGTTTGTCCTTCGTGCAGTCTCAGGTACTCCACAGCTCTAGACACGTCCTCCGCCACAGTGTCAGCCGTGTGTGCAAGCGAGATGCCCAGCTGCCCAACCTCACCCAGCAAGCCCAGGGCAGTCACTCCACAGCCAGGCACGGCGTGGGTCTGGGCACTCTGGGATGTGAGGAGCCCCCCAAGCCTCTGCCCTGAGTTCACAGGAGCCCCTTTCCCTCCACAGCCAGATGTCATCTCGTGGGGGACACGAGATGGGTCAGCGACCTCGGGGGACTGAGCAAAACCTAAACACTTATTTGAATGACAGTTCGGATAAACTTGAGCGATTGCTTTTCCTGCTGCGTGGTACATGGGGGCTCGAGAAGGGATAAGGGGCGGAGGAGAGGTAAGAGTATGTGCATGACGCTCTCTTCCCTCCGGGTTCCGTGGCCTCCGACTGTACTCCCCATCCCAAGTGCCCCTGGGAAGGGCCGAGGACGCCCCGCTGGGGGCCTGACCTGTGTCCTGTGGGACTTGTTCTGGCGTCAGGGCTCCCACTTTGCCAGCCGCGAGAGTGGAGTGGAGCTGGCTAGAGCCCCGAGTTGGCCTGGGACCCGGTGGCAGTGGATTCGCCCTGGGTGTCCAAGCGATGCTCAGGTCAGAAGAGCCACAGCGAGGGAGGCAAACAGCTCAACCAGGCGGAGAGGGCTTCACAAGCCGGGCACTGGCACTGACAGCTGGAGCCCGCGAGTCTTCCCTCCCACTCGTGGCACAGTTTCCATCTCACACAGGAGGAGCCTGAGGCCCGGCAAAGTTAGCGGACCAGCTCCCGGCTACAGAGCGGGAAGGATTCCAGTCCAGCTGGCTCGGATACCCCCTACATCCTCAGCCCTGCATCAGGGAGCCTCCCCAAGTGCTCCCCAGGCCAGCCCATGCCCAGGTCAGCAGAAGCCTCTGCACCAGGAGAGCCCCACCCCTTCACCCCTGCAGGGCGCTCCTGACCTGGTGACAAGGTCCCGGGGATCTGCTCCCTGCAAGGGGGACTGGGACACTTTCCAAAGGGAGAGACACCGGCACAGTGCAGCAGCAAGGCTGTGGGTCTGGAGCCTCCCTGCTGGGCAGCGCCCTGTCCATCCATCTGCTGGCTTGTTGGGGCCAGTGCCACCTGGCAGGGGGCACAGCTCCTTCTGTCCTAGCAGAGCTGCTTTTGCCTGGCAAGGGGAGCAACAGAGTATGTGCATGTGTGTGTGTGTGTGTGTGTGCACGTGTCTACATGTATGTGTATACGTGCTGTCTGCATGTGTGTGCATGTGTGCTGGCTGTGCATGTGTGGGTGTGTGCTGCCTGCATGTGTGTGTGCATGTGTGTGGTGTGTGCATGTGTGCTGCCTGCATGTGTGTGTGGGTGTGTGCTGCCTACATATGTGTGTGCATGTGTGCTGTCTGTGTATGTGTGTGCATGTGTGTGCACATGTGCTGTGTGTGCTGTGTGTAGGTGTGTGTGCATGGGCATATGGGGGTGCATGTGTGCTATCTGCATGTGTGTGGGTGCGTGCATGTGTGTGCCTATGTGCGTGTGAATGTGGAACTCTCAATCTCAAAGGCTACGGAGCCACCAGCCACGAGGAGTCCACAGTGGACTCCACTCTGCTGCTGGCCACAGTTGCCTCCCACTGCGGCTGACTTGGAGGAAGACCTCTGGTTCACAGCGGCGTCTGCATTTCGAGGTCCTTCCTTGAGATGCATCCCAGAAGTGGAAGTGTGAGACCAGATGGCGTGGACATCTTTGAGGCTCTTGGTGCCTTCTGTCAACCTGCTTTCCAGAAGACGGTCCCAGATGCAGCTCCCACGGTGGGTGGCCTGCTGGGTCCCTTCTCTCGTGCCCTTGCCAGGCCGGGGGATCCAAAGGACGAGGCCTTGGCTGTGTCTTCCCAGGGCAGCCTGGCCCTTGAGTGGTTCGTAAACAACACCATGCCTCAGGGCTCCCGGGGCCCTGGCACTCAATCTTTGAGTAAAAGGCAAAGACAAGAGCGAGGGCAGGGCTCGCAGGGACCCTGGCGCCTTGGCTGACGGGCCCTCCAGCCTCGCGTGGATGGGCGTGGCAGGATGGCGGGGAGCTCGGGGGAGGGTTCAGAGGCCTCTCCTGGACCTGCCCCGGCATCTCCCCATGAAGGTTTGAGAGAACCGAGATTTTGTCTATTTTCACAAGGCTAAAATAGCGTGCGGAGCAGCCCCACCAACAGTCCCCCGCATTGCCATGGTGACCGTGTTCCAGTGCTGCCTCCTCAGACGCACCAGCCTCGTGCCACGTCTGAAATAACCCCAGGCAGCCGGGGCGGAGGTGGGGTCCACCACCCAGCAGCCACCGCTGGACCCCTTGGTGCCGGAGTGGCAGGGCCCGTCCACGGTGTTGACCACTTGGTCTTGGGCCCTGGCGCTCTGTCCCCGCACAGGTCCCCGGAGAGGTGCTCCACTCTGAGGGGGCATCCAGCCCAGAGCAACAGACATGCAGTGTGTCCCCCAGTGGCCTGGGCCCTGAGGTCCCGTCCAGCCCTGCCCCACCAGGCCCTGCCCCCTGCGGGCGTGTGGCCCTGGACCAGGCATGGAGCAACCCTGGCCGTCGTGTCTCATCCACAGAATGGGGTCATGATTCTCACGTCCTAGGGAGGGGCTGAGGGTCCCAGAGGTGAGGACACAGAGGGTCCTCCCAGGGAAGGTACATTATTTGGGGCAGGGCCTGGAGAGAGGCAGTGCCTCCTGGTGAGACTCAGCCAAGGAAGCTACGTGCAGAGCCCAGCCTGGCAGTGTCCAGCCCTTCCCTGCCTGCCCCGGGTGCTCTCCCAGCCGCTCTGTCTCCCAGGCCAGCCTCCTCTTGTATCCCCTGCCCTCTCCAGACCCTGGACACGGTAGCCCCACTCCCCTCACTGTGCTGGCTCCCTGCAGCATGTGCACATACACACACACAGGAACACACAGAGCTACACACACACACAGGTACACACAGAGAGCTCCACATACACAGACACATATACACACACAGGTACACACAGAGCTACACACACAGGTACACACAGAGCTACACACACACACAGACACATACACACACAGGTATACACATAGCTACACACACACACACAGGTGCACACAGAGCTATACACACACATACACATACACAAGTACAGAGTTATATACAACACACACAGGTACACACAGCTCCACATACACACACACACAAACACACAGGTACAAACAGAGCTCTACACACACATACACACACAAGTACACACAGAGTTATACACACACAGGTACACACAGAGAGCTCCACATACACACATACACAAAAGGTACACACAGAGCTCTACACACACACACACATACACACAAAGTATACAGAGAGCTCCACACACACACAGGTACACACAGAGCTACACATACATACACACACAGGTACACACAGAGCCACACACACACATACACACACACAAGTACACACAGAGCTACATACACACACAGGTGCACGCATACACAGGTACACACAAGGGCTCTACACACACACAGGTACACACAAGAGCTCTACACACACACAAGTACACACAGCTATACACACACATACAGAGGCACACTCAGAGAACACACACACACAGATACACACAGAGCTACACACACACACAGGTACATACAGAGAGCTACAGATACACACAGTGCTACACACACACACACATGCAGGTACACACAGAGAGCTACACACACAAACACACAGACACACTCAGAGAGCTACATACACACACAGGTACATACAGAGCTCCGCACACGCAGGTATACACAGAGAGCTACACACACACACAGACCCACACACACAGGTACCTATGAAGAACTACACACACACACATATGCAGAGATTGCATTTGTCAGGTCCAATCTGAAGATTTAATTTCTTAAGTTATTGTTTTTTTTAGAGGCTGGGCTTTGTGCCGTTGCCCAGGCTGGAGGGCAGTGGTGCCATATCTGGGCTCACGGCGGCCTCACCCTCTGGGCTCAGGTGATGCCCTCACCTCCGCCTCCCGAGTAGCAGGGATCACAAGCACGCGCACCACCGCACTGGCTAATTTTTAATTTGTTTGTAGATACGAGTTTCACCATGTTGCCCAGACTGGTCTGGAAGTCCGGGCCTCAAGCGATCCGCCCGCCTCGGTCTCCCAAAGCGCTGGGATTGCAGGCGAGCGCCTTCACGCCGGCCCCATCCACGGATCGTAAGCAGGGGCGACTCAAACACGGGATTGCTGAGCTGCTGAGGGCGCTGAGAGCGCGGGACGCGGGTCCCCGGGGCTGCGGGCGGCGGCAAAGGGATGGACCCCAGGCCGGGCCGGGGCAGCCGCGCCGAGCAGGAAGCGCCCCGGGGTGGGACGGGAGGCCCGGAGGCCCCGGAGCCCGAGCGGGGAGGGACCCGCGTGCGGGACGAGCAGGGCGCAGCCCCCCAGGCCCCCACGCGCCGCCCGCCAGAGCCCCTTCTCCCCGCGCGTCCCTCCCGCGCCCCCTCCTGGGCAAGCTCCGAACTGCGCGCGGCCGACGGCGGCCGGCTCCGCCCAGCGCCCCCGCAGGGGACCCTCCCCGACTCCCCGAGGACGGCAGTGCGAGGCCTGAAAGCCTGCCCAAGGAATGGCACCCAGAAGCTCGGGCGCTGGAGGGCGGCTGTGGAGTGAGGGGCAAACGGGGTCGTGGACGCAGTGACCGACAGACACATGTGCGCAGACACACACAGACACGTGGACACAGGAACACATACAGGCCGGCTGGTGGCTCACGCCCCTCATCCCTGCACTTCAGGAGGCTGAGGCACCAGGACAGCTCGAGCCCAGGAGTTCAAGACCAGCCTGGGAAGCATAATGAGACCCCATGTCTACAAAAAATACAAAAATTAGCTGGGCGCAGTGGTGGGTGCCTGTGGTCCCAGCTACTCAAGAGGCTGAGGTGGGAGGATCCCCTGAGCCCAGGAGGTCCAGGCTGCAGTGAGCTGACATATGGCACCACTGCCCTCCAGCCTGGGCGACACAGTGAGACCCTGCCTGAAACAAAAGAGCAGGAAAAAAAAAACGCACGCAGACACATCTGTACACACATAGAAACACATACGTCAACACAGACACACAAGCACGGACCTATCAATACACACACGTGGACACACAAACACAAACACACGTACACACACACAGCACAGACACCAACACACAAAGACTCAGACAAGCACACAGGCACTCACATCTCTAGACCCTGCAGGAGGCTTCCTGACCCTCCCTACCCCCACCCTCCTCGAGGGAGCAGCCTGGCCTCTTCAGGCTAGGGGTTGAGGGGTGCCTGGCAGAGGGCAGTGTGGGCACAGGGCCTGGCTGAGGGTGGCCTTCCAGCCGGGCTGGGGCACCCGGGACCCGTCCCCTGACCCCCCGCACCAGGGTGGCTCACCCTGATTTTCCTTAGAAAGAGTCCTTTGATGATACTGTGGGGTGATGTTGAGACCTTTTAGGAGAAAGGGAGGGCGTCTGCCAGAGGGGGACTCTCTCATCAGGCTCAGAGACTGCATTTGTGCCAGCTCAGTACTCGGGGCTGCCCAGAAAGGTGCCTGGCAGGAGTGGGCATCTCTCAGAGCCCATGGGGCCCGGGTGGGTCTTCCTGCAGGTGCGAGGCTGCCCTGTGGGGTCCTGCGAGGACCACCGTCACAGGAAGGGGCAGGCATTTGCTGACAGGTTCTGGGCACAGCGGCCCTGGGCGGGACTGGCTAGCAGATGTTTCCTTTCTGTGTCAGGGATCACAGGATTTGGAAAAACTGGCTCAAGTGACAATGTCAGCTTCCCTGGTTCATTCGATGGACGTTGGTTGAGGGCCTACTGGATGGAGGACAGGAGTTGAGCCGGGAAAACAGCAGCAAGCTGGCCGGGCGGGGTTGTATCTCATGGGAGGCTGCTGGAGACCGGCCACTGTCCGGGAACCACAAGAGTACAGAATGGCTGAGCAGCGCTGCCCAGGTTGGGGGAGAAGCAGGTCCTGGGGGAGAGGCAGGCCCCAGGGAAGAGTCAGGCCCCAGGGGAGAGGCTAGCCCCAGGGGAAAGGCAGGTCCGGGGGAGAGGCTGGCACTGGAGGAGAGGCAGGTCCTGGAGGAGAGACTGGTCCATGGGGAGTGGCTGGTCCCGCGGGAGAGACTGGTGGTGGTGGAGGAGAGGCTGGTCCCCGGGGAGAGGCAGGCCCCAGGGAAGAGGCTAGCCCTGGGGAGAGAGGCAGGCCCCAGGGAAGAGGCTGGCCCTGGAGGAGAGGCAGGCCCTGGGGGAGAGGCAGGCCCCGGGGGGAGAGGCTGGTCCCAGGGGAGAGTCAGGCCCCAGAGGAGAGGCTGGTCCCAGGGGAGAGTCAGGCCCCGGAGGAGAGGATGGTCCCAGGGGAGAGGCAGGCCCCGGGGGAGAGGATGGTCCCAGGGGAGAGGCAGGCCCCAGAGGAGAGGCTGGTCCCAGGGGAGAGTCAGACCCCGGAGGAGAGGATGGTCCCAGGGGAGAGGCAGGCCCCGGGGGAGAGGCAGGCCCCGGAGGAGAGGATGGTCCCAGGGGAGACGCAGGCCCCGGGGGAGAGGATGGTCCCAGGGGAGAGGCAGGCCCCGGGGGAGAGGCTGGTCCCAGGGGAGAGGCAGGTCCCGGGGGAGAGGATGGTCCCAGGGGAAAGGCAGGCCCCGGAGGAGAGGCTGGTCCCAGGGGAGAGGCAGGCCCCGGGGGAGAGGATGGTCCCCGGGGAGAGGCAGGTCCCGGGGGAGAGGCAGGTCCCGGGGGAGAGGCTGGTCCCGGGGGAGAGGCAGGCCCTGGACGAGAGGGAGGTCCCGGGACTGAGGATGTGTGCAGGGAGAGAGCCCTGTGGTCCCGGGGAGCAGAGGCTCTGTGGGTGAAGAGTGCACCTCCTTTTGTGGTCCCAGGCAGCGGGGAGGGAAGGTGTCTGCGTGGCAGCTGTGTTCTCCCTGTTTGGGGAAGAGGCTTTGCCACTCCCTAAGCCTTCCTGTGTTGCTCGAATTTTATAATAAGCGGGTGTCACTTTTACAACCTCTTACTTTTTTTTTTCTTTTCATTTTAAAAATAAAAGATGTTGGCGGGGCGCGGTGGGTCACACCTGTAATTCCAGCGCTTTGGGAGGCCAAGGTGGGTAGGTCATGAGGTCAGAAGCTAAAGACCTGGCCAAGATGGCAAAACACATCTCTACTAAAAATACAAAAATTAGCCGGGTGGTGGCGGGCACCTGGAGTCCCAGCTGCTGGGGAGGCTGAGGTAGAGAATCGCTTGAGGCGGAGGTTGCAGTGAACTGAGATCGCTCCACTGCTCTCCAGCCTGGGCGACAGAGTGAGACTTCATCTCAAAAAACAAAATAGGTGTTGACAGCTATGGAAGTATGTGAGGACTTTATGAAAACTTTGGGAGCTACAGAAACTGCTGAGAGATGGAAAAGACTGGCCTTTAGCCACCCAAAGGCCCTTCTTGGAGCTGCCCCGCCCATTCCAAGGGTCACCTGCACACCCCACCTGCCCCGGAGGCCCCAGAGCGAGTCCTTGGGTGCTGCCAGGACTGTGCCTTCTCCATGTCCTGGGCTCGGTTGGAGGTGGGGACACGACTGTGACTCTGCCCCTCCCCTGGGGTCCTTGGAGGCTGCCCAGCCCAAGCACTCTTGAAGGGGGTCCCCCCAGTCACTCACTCATTCCCTGCGTGCCAGGTGCCTGGAGAGGCTGTGGGGACCCGGCCTAACAGGGCCCAACCCTCAGTGGGGATTGAAAGGGAGTCGTCAGCAGATTCCAGAGCACACACCCTGTGTCTGTGGCCCGGTGTCACAGTGATACCACCACCAGCTGGCGAGCCTATCCGTGCCTCAGAAAGCGCCCTCTGCCTTCGGGGGGGTGGTCTCAGGGGTGCAGGCTAGGGGCAGAGGACCTGGGAACTCCCCAGTCATCTGCCCATTTGCCCAGAGGTGGGTCCCAGGGACTGGGCGGACCAGGCCTTCGTTTTGCAGATCTCATGAGTGGAGGGGACCAGAGCGGGTCCTGGGGGAGGCTTTTGGGACTTTTCGGGCAGCCCCTTTGCCTGCAGCCCAGGGCTGGAGCCTTTCGGGACCTGCATCTGCCCCCACCCCCCTCCACTGGGCTTAGGGCTGAACAAAGTCCAACACCGGGGAGGACTGTCCACCGAGGCCGCCATCTCCCTCCCAACCCCACGGAGGATACAGCCCCACCCCCCAACTTCCCTCGCTGGGACTGGGGCTCTGGCCACGACTCTGGGACTGGCTTCTGGGATGGAGGCTCCATGCCTGGCAGCAGGGATCTCCTGGGGAGGCCAGTGCTGAGGGCCTGTCCCAGGAGGGGTGTCTCTGGTTAGAAAGGGTCCTCCGGGGGCGTTGGGTGGGGCAGGCCCAAGGATAGGTGTCCCGTGGCAGGGAAGGACACAACCGAGGATCAGTCCTACCTGCTGTGGGCAGTGGCATCAAGGACCGGGCTGCCTCCTCGGATCAGAACACCAGCCAGGAAGTCCTGTGGGCTCCAGTGACCCCTTCCAAGCACGGCCCCACCCGGGCGAAACCCTGCTCTTCCCTGCCCATCAGGAAGCACCCAGGCCACGCTGCCAGGCTGGACTCCAGACAAAGCCACAGCCCTGGACATGGGGCCTGGAGTCGGGGAGATGGGACGACAGGTGCCTGGCTCTGGGGCTGCTGCAGGTGCAGATTCCTGCTCATCGCTGCCCTGCCAGGCCGCTCCGTCACCTCTATTCTCTGCCCCCTTCATGTCCAGCTGATGGGCATGGGGCTTCGTGCCCGTGCTAGGGATACAGAGGGGATTGCCCCACGGAGATGGGGGAGAGGAGTAGATTGTTGAAATGTGTATCAGGTACGCTAGGGACTCCAAGAAGTGTGGGTGCCAGTCCAGCATAATCTCAGCTACTCAGGAGGCTGAGGCAGGAGAATGGCTTGAACCCGGTAGGCAGAGGTTGCAGTGAGCTGAGATTGTGCCATTGCACTCTAGCCTGGACGACAAGAGTGAAACTCTGTCTCAAAAAAAAGAAAAAAGAAAAAAGAAAAACGTCTGAGAAAGACCCCTGTATTTAAAACGTGGGAGTGGCTGGTGCAGGAGAGGTAGCCAGGGAGGGGCCGGCTTGGCAGAAGCTTTGCTGAAGAGGAGCAGGTCGGTGGGCGGAGGGACGGTGCAAAAGGTGTTTAAGAAGGAAGGACAGCTTCTTCGGAGAGGGCGTACTCTCCACCTCCAGGGAGGACATCGGTTCTGTACCCACAGGTCTCCCCAGGGCCTGGCATCAAGGTGGCGGCAGGGGGCACCTTTGGGATGAAAGCAGTGGCTGTGCCTGGGTGAGGGGCGTGAGGGCGTGGCCCGAGCTGTGCCTGGGTGAGGGGCGCGAGGGCGTGGCCTGAGCTGTGTCTGGATGAGGGGCGTGTCCACCTGGTGCTTGGGTGAGGTCCTACAGGCAGCAGATCTAGGCTTCAGTGGATGGAGCCAGGACGGGATGGGCTGATCAGGGAAAACTCGACCGCATTTCCGGCGAGGAGCCCAGGAGGCAAGGAGCTGAGCGGCGGTAGAAGTGCCTGGGGGGCGATTGCCCAGATCAAGCCCCCCGAGTAAGGCCCGAGAGGCTGTGGCTTCAGAAATGAAGTTCCTGGCGACTCGGGCCAATGCCGTGTCCTTGACCTGGGCGGAGAAGCGAGCGGGAGAACTCGCGAGTGTGGACGGCCCATCCCTCCAAGGGACCTTGGATTCGCCGGGGTCGGAGCGGGGCTGGAGCCCCGAGAACCCGAGTCCGAAGCCTCCCGTGCGTGGCCTTGGCCGGGTTCTCCGCCCCTCGCAGCTTCAGTACCGCCTGTGTGAGATGTCGGGGACCCCTGGACGGCCGGGTCCTCAGGCTGGCAGCGCCGGCCGCAGGAGTTTCGATTCGGAGAGTCTGGGCGGGGCCGAGAACCGGCGTTTCCAGCGAGGTCCCGGGGAGGCCGCGGCCGGGCGCGCTTCGCCGAGGGTCCCGCGCGGAGAGCTCCGCTCCGTCCCCCAGGCCGGGGCCCCGCGGGTTGCCGGGCAGAGCCGCGCCGCGCGCGGTCCCATTGGCGCAGGTGCGCGCGCCCCGCCCGACAGGTAGCCGCCCGCGCCTCGCCATTGGGCCGCGGCCCGGGTCCCCCGAGGATTGGCCCAGGTGGCGGCCCCGCCTCGTCCTCATTGGCCGCAGGTGCCACCGCCCGCCCCGGGACCGCCCGCCCTGTGGATTGGCCGCCGGCTCCACCTCGGTCCGCCATGTTCGGACACCGCCCCCTCCCCCGCCCTCCCGGGACGGTCCGGCCCCGCGCGCCCCCTTCCGCCCCTGGCTCCCCGCTCCTTCCCCGCGCGTCCCACCCGCCCCGCGCGCACCCCCAGCCCGGCGCGCCACCGGAGTTCCGCGTAGTTGGCCGGCCGGGAGCCGTCGGTCCCTCTGCGCGCTGCCTTCCGCGTTCCGCCGCGGCCCCTCCGGGCGCCCCCGCCCCGCCGCCCGGGTCCCGCGCCATGGCCGGAGCTCCCGGGGCGCCGCGGTGACGGCGGCCGGCGGAGCGCGCCATGCCCAGCAGGACCGGCCCCAAGATGGACGGGAGCAGCGGCCGCGTCCGCCTCAAGGCGCACTACGGAGGGTGAGGCGGGAGCAGCGGCGGGAAGTGCGGGGACTGCGCCGTCGGGGCTCCTGGCGGAGGGAGGGGAAGGCGGGAGGCGGCGGCGAGATCGCGGCGGGCCGGGGGCTGTCTCGGGAGATCCCGCCCACCCCCCTCGAGCGTCACCCGCGGACACCCGTGGGCAGCGCGGGGCCTCTTCCCGGAGCGGGTTCCCGGCTCGCACCCGCGCCGCGCGCTCCTCCCCTGTCTCCGTCGGGGACGCTTTCGCTGGAAAGTTGGGCGGCGGCGTTCAGGCCAGAAACCTGTAGGAACTAAACGTTTCCATCAAGTTGTGGAAACTCCTGGCGGGTTTCTTAAAATCGGCGTTTTCTCCTCTTTCTCCCCTTGTTCCCGGCCGTGGGTCTCGCTTGAGGCCGAGTCCGAGGCCCCGGGGCGCGGGCGCGGCGGCTCCAGTGCAGCCCCCGGCAGGGCTCGAGGGTCGGGCGGGGACCGGGGCGTTTGGGGGCGACGGCGTGGCGGAGCTGTTCCCGGGGTCGCTGCCTGGCGGTGGGGGGTGGGCGGGGTCGGAACCGGGGGCTCCTAGACGCTGGGCCTCAGCTTCTGGGCCGCGCTGCGGGGGCGGAGGGGGCTCACCGGGTGGCCGGGCTCAGGCTCCGCGGAGGGGCCGCTGCCCCCGAAGTGCGGGCCGTGGGGAAGGCGGGACCCGCGAGTGTTCCTCCTCCTCCGGTGCGCGGGTCTCCAGGAGCCCCGAACTCGGACCTCGGCTCCCGCGGGGTGGCCGCTGCTGCGTGGGGGGAGGGGAGCGGAGTGCGGGCTTGGGGTTTCACCGGGTGGTCCTGGGGATCCCGAAAGCCTTCTCCAGCCTGGCGCCTACTCAGCTTCCGCGGTGGCGGCCTGACCCCCAGAGGCAGGGACTGGCGATGGGGGGAGGGGGAAGACGGGTGACACTTTCCCGGGCCACGCCCACTCAGGACTGTGCCCGGGAGGTCCCTGTGCCGCTCTGTGAATCTGAGAGGTTCAGCTCCTTGCGAATCTGGTCTTGGGGTCTCGGGTCAGGCCTCGGGGTCTGTTTGGCCCCTGGTTTGTTGAGGAGGCTCAGATGTTTCTTCTTTGGGAAGGTTGGGGCCTCTGCAGCCCCCGCTGGCAAGCACTGGAACCCTCGGGGTGCGGTGGGGGTGAGTTTGGTGCTAGAGCTGGAAGAAAGGGATTTCTGGGGGACGGACCCTGAGGGTTCCCTCGCAGCCATGTGTTCTGGCCTGGAGGTCAGCGAGTTAAACGTGTCATCGTTGAGGTCCTGGCTGTCGGATTTGTCCAGGGACCTGGGCTTCTGTCTCCTTCCCAGCTTGGAGCCACCACACTGGGCTGCAGGGGATGGTGCGGGGGTCAGGGGCGTCCTGGGAGAGGGAGGTCCACACCCGCAGGGCTGCAGGGGGCCCAGACCTTTCTGCACTGGATGGGGCTGGATTCCCAGGACCAAGGCTCGGGGCAGTGCCCCCAGAGTTCTGGGCCGGCCCGTCCTCCCTGTCCCCTGCTTCGGCCCCTGGGAGCACTTTGGTTGTGGAGCGGGTGTAATTCCACCCGGTGACTCTGGTTTCCCCGGCTGGAGAGACCGAGCTCCCACCCCTTCCTCTTCCCTCCCTTCCCGGACTCTGTCCCTCTCTCCCCACCCCTTCCTCTTCCTCCCTCTTTCCCTGTTGTTTTCCCTGCTCTTCCCCCCTCCCCTCTCTCTCTTCCCTGCTGCACCCCTTCCTTCACCTTCCTCCTGCCAGCCCCTCCCCCACTTCCAGGGTGCTTCTCCCCTTTGGCTGTCCACCCTCTTACCATTCCTTCTCCCATCTCCCTCCCACATCCTCCTCGTTTCCGCTGAGAGTGTGAAGTGCCCTGCTCCTCATGCCCTCTGGGCACCCTGTGCCTCCGAGGGGACTGGCTGTGGGGTGGGAGACAGGCCTTAGGGCAATGACGCAGTTCCAGAAAGCACCTGCCAGCATCAGCACTGGGTTATGGAAAGCCCTAGAAACTCCATCCCTGGGGTGAGACGCTGGTATCCTTGACACATGGAAGACTAGTCACTAGAAAATGGCCACCCCATCATCTTTGCCCATCCCCGCAGGGCCCTCTGGGTGCACTTGAGATCCAATACTTGCCCCCCCCACCCGCCTCCTGCACCCTATGGCAGTTACTTGAGGGCCTGAGGGGTCCCCAGGCACCTGTGTTTTCAGGGAGTCTCAGGTGCCCGCCCTTCTAGGGTCACAAACACTGGTGCTGGCTCTTCCCTCTAAGGCTGAGACTTTTTTTTTGAGAGAGAGTCTCACTCTGTCGCCCAGGCTGGAGTGCAGTGGTGTGGTCTCGGCTCACCGAAACCTCCACCTCCCGGATTCAAGCGATTCTCCTGCCTCAGCCTCCCGAATAGCTGGGATTACAGGTACCTGCCATCATGCCCAGCTAATTTTTTGTATTTTTAGTAGAGACAGGATTTCATCATGTTGGCCAGGATGGTCTCAAACTCCTGACCTTGTGATCTGCTAGCCTCAGCCTCCCAAAGCGCTGGGACTACAGGTGTGAGCCACCGTACCCGACCCAGCTCAGCCTTTTAGCAAAACTTTTGTGTTCAGGGAGCTTCTGTGTGCAAAGCCCAGGGCTTGGTGCCGGGGCCCACAGAGGCACAAGAGTCTTATCCCTGGCGTTCCAGCTGGGTACTGGGTCCTGGATGCCCCTGCCAAGGGGCACAGAGCAGCTGTTTGATTCAGGATTGGGATAGGGTTGGAGGTGGTGGCCAGACACTCCCCAGGTGGCCCTGGGGTTTTACTGGAGCCGCCCACCTGGCCGCCAGATTGGTGGGAAACAGTGGCTTCAACCTGGGGGCAAGACTGTAGGGGGAGGGGCACGGGGCAGGAAGAGGTCAAAGGTGAAGGGCTAGCCCACTCCACCTCTGGAGTTTCTGGTGGCTGGACGGGTGGACACCAGGTCAGGCAGAAAGTGTGGACACCAGCTTGGGGCGACCCCAGGGTGACAGGTGTGTGACCCCCGTTCCTCACTTTCCTAATCCGCTGTGATGCCAAGGGAGGTGGCGAAGACGGAGCCAGGTTGGTCCCTGAGGGGTGCTCGGGCATTGGGGGCAGGGGCTGGGGGGCCGGTTCCAGCAGGAAGGGGTGGGTAGCTAGGGCGTCTTCCCCCAGCCCCAGGTGGCCCAGGGTGACTGTGTGAGGCCTGTGGGCCAGAGGCCTGGGCTGCCATGCCTGGCTGTGGACGGATCCTGTGTTCTGTTTGCACTGGAGCTCTTGTCTGGGACGAGAACTTTGTTTCTGGGAACTTGTCTGACGAATTCAGATAACCCTGATGGAGAGTCAAGCGTCAGGGGAGAGTGGAGCCTACGTCTCTGTCGTTCGGGATGTCTCACAGTCCTTCGGGCTTCTTGTTAGAGGTCCGGAGCTCTGGCCCGCGCTCTCGTGGGTGTCAGAAAGTTGTAGATTTTCCTGCAATTTCGGTGTGTTCTGTGGGGATGTGATTCCCGCTCAGAGGTTCAGGAAATACTAGGAGGGCCCCCGGTGAGCTCTTCTCTCCACATGGGGGGTGCTCCGTGCAGGGGGCGATGGGGGGACCTTGGTTCCCTCAGCAGGGAAGGCCAGCCCTCGAGGGGCGCCTGGGAGTCCCTGAGCTTCTCCAGCCCCTGGGGGTCGGGTCCTGTCTCTGGCTGAATAGATAAAAGAGAGTGACACACTGGGACTCGGTTTTCAAAAGGCAGTGTGCCTGGGTTTCTGTGATAGCTGCACGAGAGACCCAGTCCCCTGCCAGGGTCTAAAGAAGGGCCTTTCACTATGGAATCACGTAATCCCCGGCCATGTCACGCCTGAAGGTCTGGCTTCCACTGCTGGCACCGTCAGGGTCTGGAGGGTGGTCTGACTGGGTTCCTTGACCTTCACGAAGCCGGCGGGCCTGCAGTGACCCGGCTGTGCCCACCCCAGGGTCACCCACATTTGGGTGAACTTGAACGGGTGCCCGAGCAGGTGTCGTTGCCTGGCTTCCCACAAGAGGGCGCTTTCTCTTCTAACGTTTCTGGCCTCATTCTTTCCAGCCAGGTGGTAGCGCTTTCTTCTCTGTGCAAGGAAGCTCATGGTGGTAGTTTATTTAAACTATGTAATGTTATAGTTAATGGTTCTCTTTTGTGTGTGTGGGTGGATGGGGCTGTCATATTGTCTTTGGGGAAGGTTCATTGATCTAATCAATGATTTGGTTAATCAGTAATCATTATTCAAGTTGATTCCAGTATGCCGCACGGTAACAGGCGCCCATGTCCCCCCTGCCCCAGGGACATCTTCATCACCAGCGTGGATGCCGCCACCACCTTCGAGGAGCTCTGTGAGGAAGTGCGAGACATGTGCCGTCTGCACCAGGAGCACCCACTCACCCTCAAGTGGGTGGACAGCGAAGGTAGCCCTTGTCCCGCGTCGGTCAGCGTCCTCAGCCTCAGGGACTTCGCCGGGAGCCTCTGTGTGCAGAGGCTCCTCAGTGTCTTCTGTGCAGAGACTTAAAGCCCTGGAATTAAGCTTGTTGAAGCCAAAGTTTCCCCAGCGGGGATGGTGGGAAAGAGGGTGGCCGAAAATGCTTAGAGCAGACCTGGGCCCAGATGCCCCTCGAAGGGCTGTGGTCGTGGTCACTGGGAGGGGGCTGCAGGGGGTCTCCCTGGCCCACCCTGGGCAGTTCCTCACCCTGTCCTCTGACCGCCCTTCTAATGTCCTGGGCTTTTCCATAGGTGCCTCTGCGAGGATGGGCGCTTCATTTTCTTTTTTATTGTTCCTCCTAACATATTCTGTCATACACAGGCTCTTCATTTTCTAGGGACTGGGGGGAAAGCGCGTGCAGCCAGGGCCTGCAGGCTCCACCTCCTCTCTCTTAGACACACATCCTAAGAAACGAGGGGACTGGGAGACGTCCAGAGAGATCCCTTTCTCCAGGGACCGGCAGGCAGCTGTTGGCCGAGGACACGGCCGTGCGGGCGGAGCCTGATGGCGCTCCCGTTAGGTTGGGTGCAGCCCCGCAGGGTGTGGGTTCTGTACACTTCTGTGTCCCTGTCCAGCCATAGAGGGCGAGGAGCTTTCCCTCTGCCCGGGAGAATGTCCTCAGACCTGCCCACCGCTGAGCCCTCCAGGTGGCGCCCAGGGCTGCGGGTGGACTGACTTGCCTTCCCCGGGGGCTGGGTGACTCCCGAGTGTGGACGGCCGTTCTTGGACCTCCTGACAGTGCCAGGAGGTGGCCCGTCTGAGCAGTGAGACTTTGCCCCCAGATTCTTGTCCAGTGTGCTCAGGGGGCCTGTCACAGCCCCCTTTGCCTCGGGCCTTCAGTGACCTCAGCACTGTCTCCTGCCCTGCCCAGGTGACCCTTGCACGGTGTCCTCCCAGATGGAGCTGGAGGAGGCTTTCCGCCTGGCCCGTCAGCACAGGGACGAAGGCCTCATCATCCATGGTCAGTGGCAGGGTCTGTGGCGGGCGGCTCGAGGGGGGCTGTTCCTGGCCATGGGTGTCTGCCAGACCACCTCGGGGGTTGGAAGCCATATAGGATCATGGTTTAAAATCCCATGATGCCAGAGGCTTCAGGGATGTCTAATGTAATGCTATTGAGTTTTTTTGCTCTTTGATATTTTGTTGAGCCCAAATGAGAACTGCTCTTGTGAAGAGCCCATGTCAGAGGCTCCAGTGGCCAGCGTGGGGCCTGCAGTGTGTGCGGACAGTGGGGACGGCCCCACCAGCCACCTCGCCTGCCCCGTGCTCTCTGGGCCTGACCGCAGGCTCACAGCTGTCCTCAGCTTTAAGTTTGAAGCCCCATGATGAGCTGATACATGGGAGATGTGACTTGTGGTCATTTCCACTGCCTTTGGGGGCACTTCAGGCTGCTCCCAGTCCTGCTGGGGGTCTGCGGGGCATCTGTGGGGCCTGCTAGTGTGGTTCCAGCAGCTGTGGCCAGCCAGCCACATCTGCGTCCACTTCTGGCTGGCCACGGACCGCTGAGCTCAAAAAGGGATGAGAGCTGGAGCCGCCCGCAGTTCCTGCAGGTCCATCATTCTCCTGGACACCAGGCTACTTGGTTACAATACTTAATCTTTATAGCCCTTTACATCCATGTGGCTCTAGATTTAAAGCTTAGGCCGAGTGCAGTGCCTCATGCCTGTAATCCCAGTACTTTGGGAGGCCAAGGTTGGGGGAATCGCTTCAGCCTGGAGTTCGAGACCAACCTGGGCAACCAGTGAGACCCCCATCTCTCCAGAATTTTTTGTTTTGGTTTGGTTTTTCCGAGTCTCTGTCCCCTAGGCTGGAGCACAGTGGCGCTATCTCCACTCACTGCAACCTTCGCCTCCTGGTATAAGCGATTCTCCTGCCTCAGTCTCCCAAGTAGTTGGGACTACAGGTGTGTGCCACCATGCCCGGCTAATTTTTGTATTTTTAGTAGAGACAGGGTTTCATCATGTTGTTCAGGCTGGTCTCGAACTCCTGGCCTCAGGCATCCTTTCCTCTCAGCCTCCCAAAGTGCTGGGGTTACAGGTGTGAGTCCTTGTGCCCGTTTTCATACTTCCTAAGCATCTATTTTAATAATTTACTGTGGAAGTCCGGGATGTATGTTAAAATAATGTTGAATTCAGTCTTGAATATAAGGAAATGGAGTCCAATGTGCTTTTAAAAGTCAGCTTTGAAAGTGATTGCCATTCTGCATTTTTGTGTCATTTAAGAACACGAACACTAGCTTTCTCTGACGGTGTTGCTGTCCAGGTCCCTCTGATTGCCTTTTACCCTAAATTTTTCCGTGGGTTTTAAAGTCCTACGTCATAGAGCCAGGCCTGCGTGGACACACTGGGTTTCACGTCCCCCAGGAGCGGGCTCTCGGAAATGCCACATGGGTCTCACGTGAAGTTGCACGCTCAGTGCTCAGCCTGACTGGGGCGGGACTTCCTTGGGACTGTGCTGAATGGCGGCTGTGGGGCACTGACACTCTGTCTCTTCCTCTCACGTCCAGTGTTCCCGAGCACCCCCGAGCAGCCAGGCATGCCGTGTCCGGGAGAAGACAGTGAGTACTGGGGTTGCCTGCACCGGTCTTGTCATGCCAAGGAGGTGGCAGTGGTGCTGTTTTCGGAGGTTTACCTTTGTGGAGTGTCGAGGCGTGAGCAGCCGTGGTGACCGCGGGTGGGGTTTTCGCTGCTGCCCATGCGTGTTCTGGCTGACGGCACCGTGTGACGGGGGACTTGCCTGACTAGTTGGTGACATGAGAAGTCCAGGGTGCCCCGCTGTCTCCCCAGGAGGGAGAGGCCAGGTGGGAGGCTGGACACTGCTCCCATGTGGCTGCCTCAGCTCATGACCACCTCTGACCCTGACCGCTCCTCCTGGCCCTGCTGGTCCCTGAGCTGGGGTGGGATGTCCTTTCGTTCCATGCTGGCTCCATCGGGAGGAGAGGAAGGAAAGTGAGTCCCAGGGGCTGTGGCTTCAGAGGCAACTTCCCACCACATCCCGGAGACCACTGGGCCCTGAGTAGGTAGCCACACTGCCCTCGGGCCGTGCATCCCATGGCTGTGTTTGTTGGGTTCCCTGCCGCCCTCCAGACCTCGCACTGCCTCCAGCGTCTGTGCCACGCCTTGTTCGTTGTGTGGGCAGGAGCTCCTGGACTGAGGCTGCAGCCTGTCCAGCGCAGGGCACGTGGCTCAGTGTCCTTCGGGCAGGGCGCCCACAGCCCCTGCTGCCAGGGCGCACTGCAGGCTGGCCTCAGCTGGATGCTGGGTGTCTGCCGTGCTGTGTTGGGCGGGAACCAGGGGTGGGAGCAGATCTGGGCCAAGAGGGCGAGTGGTTAGTCGGGGTGAGGGTCTCGGCTTCCAGTGAAAAATTGGGTCTGAACAGAGTTTTGGCGGCATTTATCCTGAGGGAGGCCCCAGGGGCCATGGGATTTCTACCATCTCCCCGGGGAGAGGGCGGCGTGGCTTCCCTGTTCCAGGTCCTCAGTGAACAGACGTCCCTGAACCGTTGCCGGCAATGCCAAGGAGACATTTGGAGGGGGCCCTGGCAGGAGTGGAGCGTGTGGTCCGAGGGCTGGACCTGCCCAGGGCCCGGCAGGGAGGTGCGGTGTGGCCGTGGCAGGTGGACACTTGGGACGGATTTGGGAGTGTGGGGTGCATGTGAGGAGGCAGGGGCAATGCTAATTCTTTTCTTCAGCCCTGGCTGTGTCTCTTGGAGACGAGTACCGTCTGTGCCGGGGAGATGGGGACCCCATGTGTCCCAATGGGAGGCAGGTGGAGGGGAGATGACGTGTGAGAGGTCCATGGCGTGGGGTGGGAGCGGCTGGGCAAGGGTACAGGTTGGAATTTGGGGGCCGTGTTGAGAAGGTGGTGGAGGAATGGGGAGTCCCAGGCGTAAGGGCGTCCTGGGTCCCGAGAGTGCTAGACGGAGGCCACGCAGGCTGGAGGTCCAGGAGCAGGGGTGCTTGGCCCACGTGTCATTTTGCTTCAGGTGGGACTGGGGCCGGCTGTGAGCTGCAGGGGTGGGTCAGAGAGAGTTTCTGAGGTGGGGCTGTTCTGAGGGTGCCTGGAGCAGCTCAGGGCAGGGCTGGGTGGGGCAGACCCTGCGACATGAAACCCACCTTCATCAGCCCCTGACCCTGGGAGGGGAGGGTTTGGAGGCAGGTGGTCAGACGTGGGGCTTCAGGGCCTTGCTCACCTCCGCAGCTGCCCTGAGCACCCACACAGCTGCCCCGAGCACCCACACAGCTGCCCTGATCACCCACATAGCTGCCCCGATCACCCACACAGCTGCCCGATCACCCCCAAAGCTGCCCCGGTCACCCCTACAGCTACCCCGATCACCCACACGGCTGCCCCAGTCACCCCTACGGCTGCCCCAATCACCCCCACAGCTGCCCCGATCACCCCTACAGTTGCCCCAATCACCCCCACAGCTGCCCCGGTCACCCCCACAGCTGCCCCGATCACCCACACAGCTGCCCGGTCACCCCCACAGCTGCCCCGCTGACCCACACAGCTGCCCCGATCACCCCCACAGCTGCCCTGCTGACCCACACAGCTGCCCCGATCACCCCACAGCTGCCCCGATCACCCCACAGCTGCCCCGGTCACCCCCACAGCTGCCCTGCTGACCCACACAGTTGCCCCGATCACCCCACAGCTGCCCCGATCACCCCACAGCTGCCCCGGTCACCCCACAGCTGCCCCGGTCACCCAGACAGCTGCCCTGATGACCCACACAGCTGCCCTGATCACCCCACAGCTGCCCCGGTCACCCCTACAGCTGCCCCGATCACCCAGACAGCTGCCCTGCTGACCCACACAGCTGCCCCAATCATTTCCACAGCTGTCCTAGTGGTGACCTTTCCCGGGACCCTCCCTCTGGGTGCCCATGCCCCACGGACCCTGGAACACAAACTCTGGGAGGACACGGGTCACTGTAATCATCTGTGCGTTTTTACAGATACAGAAACTCGTGAACAAGACAGGCACTCCCCGTGGGTGAGACAATGGTTGTCCCCTCCACGGCGCCCTGCGGCCTCACGTGCTCTCCATAGGAGGGGACCCTCCGGCTGTGTTTATTTGCCACCTGGATGACTTTCTGAGTTAGTGACAGGACTGTGCTTATCTGTCCCACCTGTGCCGAGACTGTGCACACCCAAGGGTGTCCCCGTGTGGCCAATGTAGCCCAGGAACGGGGAAGCCTGGCGTATTCCTGCGACGCATTTACGTCTCGTCAGCCCTGCTGGGGGGGTCTGAGGTCTGCTCTTTCCGTCTGCAACCTCAGCAACCTGTCTCTGCCCATATGGGCAACCTGCCAGCCTCGTGTAGGGAAGGGAGGCCCGCATTGGCCCGGCCCTGCGTTGGCAGAAGGGGACATTGGGGTCACAGGATGCCCAGGGGCCTGGGGCTCTGTAGGGGGGTGTGTCATGGGGGTGGCAGCTGAGTCACTGTGGGGAATGCGGAGAATGTGGCCAAGCCCTGAGGAGGGATCTCCTGGGACGCAAGAGTAGTTCCTTGAGATGTTGACCAGGGGTGGCTCCACAGCTTTGGGGGCCACTCAGCCTGGCTGGGGACATTCCACCGGAGCCTCGAGGGGAGTCTTTGTTGAAGAGGTCAGAGGCGTGTGCTGGGGGTGGGAATCCCTGCCCTGCCCCTTGTGCTGATGTCCACCCGGGTGTGGCATGGGTTTCATGGCGCTGGTGTCAGGAGTGTGTGTGTTCTCATACAGCCCACACGGCGTCCCAGGCCACCAGGGCTCGGGGGGCTGGCGCTCTCGCCAACATCCTATGCTTTCACTCTGACTTCGGCGCTTACCTCAGACAGGACACCCTGCTCTGGTCGCCAGTGGCCGCTGCCCCAGGCTCTGTGGTTTTAGCACCTGTGGGGTGTTCACAGGTGTTTTTGACCTCAGGCAGCACCGCCCAGGGTCAGTGGGAAGGGTTAGCCTGGGAGGTGTGGATGGTGAACGGAGGGCGCCGGAGGCGGACGAGGGCAGGCCTGTAGCTGCACCGTGGGCCTGGCCTCACCGTCGGCAGAGGACTTTCCGGCACATTCTATGTGTGTCTCTATGAATTTAATTGGTTTTATAGATTTTTTAAAAATTCTAAGCCATACTTAAAATTACCACCATCCTCTATATATTTCCAAACCCAAATATGTTCAGAAAGGAAACCCCGAGCTCGTCAGCGGCCACTCCGTGTCCCTCTCCAGCCCCAGCGCCCGTCAGCGGCCACTCGCTGTCCCTCTGCAGCCCCCGAGCTCGTCAGCGGCCACTCCCTGTCCCTCTACAGCCCCAGCGCTCATCAGCGGCCACTCCCTGTCCCTCTCCAGCCCCAGCTCCCGTCAGCGGCCACTCCCTGTCCCTCTACAGCCCCAGCGCCCGTCAGCGGCCACTCCCTGTCTCTCTGCAGCCCCAGCGCTCGTCAGCGGCCACTCCCTGTCCCTCTACAGCCCCAGCGCCCGTCAGTGGCCACTCCCTGTCTCTCTGCAGCCCCAGTCCCTGTCAGCGGCCACTCCCTGTCCCTCTGCAGCCCCAGCGCTCGTCAGCGGCCACTCCCTGTCCCTCTGCAGCCCCCGCGCTCGTCAGCGGCCACTCCCTGTCCCTCTCCAGCCCCGGTCCCTGGCCGCCTCCACTTGGCCTCTGTCTCTGTGGCCCTGAGGATTCTGGACGTTTGGTGTCAGTGAAATCCTGCATGTTCTTTTCTCCTCCCGACCTTCCTAAGGTTCGTCCATGCTGGGGCCGCCTTAGCGCCAGAGGTCTCTCTTTTTTATTCTGGTAAAATGCACATAACATCTGTTTTTGCCATCTTAACGTTTTTTTGGTGGGGGGGACGGAGTCTTGCTCTGTTGCCCAGGCTGGAGTTCAGGGGCTCGACCTTGGCTCACTCCAACCTCCGCCTCCGAGGTGAGCGTCACCACGCTCCGCTAACGTTTTTTTTGTACAGACGGGGTTTTGCCATGTTGCCCAGGCTAGTCTTGAGCTCCTGGGCTCAAGTGACCTACCCATCTCGGCCTCCCAAAGTGCTGGGATTACAGATGTGAGCCACTGAGCCCGGCCCCGTCATAGCCATTTTTAAGGGTAGAATTCATCGGTATTCCATACTCGCATTGCTGTGCGGTCATCACCACCGTCCATCTCCAGAACCCACTCTCCACCTTCCCGCACAGCCCCCGTCTCGTGAAACACTCACTCCCCATTCTACCTCCCCAGCCCCCGACACCCACCCTTCCACTTTCTGTTCTCTGAGTTTGGTGACTCCAGGGGCCTCCTGAGTGGAATCGCGCAGATCGGTCCTTTTCTGATGGCCTATTTCATTCCACAGCATGTCCTCGGGCTGCGTCATGAGGAGCCTGCGTCAGAATCTCCTTCCTTCTTAAGATGGGGTCACAGGCTGTTGTCTGGGTGTATTTTGTGTGGACACTTGGGTGGCCTCCACGGCTTAGCCGTCGTGAATGATGTGCCTGTGAGCACGGTGCCCAGTGACCTCTGGAGACTCTGTCTTCGGTTCTTCTGGGTGTAGACCCAGAAGCGGAATCGCTGGATCATTGGTCGTTCCATTTTTATTGACTTATTTTTGAGACAGGGTCTCACTCTGTTGCTCAGGCTGGAGCGCAGTGGTGTGGTCACGGCTCACTGCACCCTCTGCCTCATGGGCTCAAGCAGTTCTCCTGTCTCGTTCTCCCAAGTAGCTGGGACTAAAGGCATGTGCCACCATTCCCGGCTAAGTTTTGCATGTTTTGTAGAGACAGGGTTTCATCATGTTGCCCAGGCTGGTCTTGAACTCCTGGGCTCAAGCAGCCTGCCCACCTCAGTCACCCAAAGTGTTGGGATTACAGGCGTGAGCCACCGTGCCCGGCTGATAACTGTTTAAAGAACCGCCGTGCCGTTTCCCACAGCGGTCGCGGCGTCTTCCGCTCGCCGCGATAGCGCAACTGCGAGACCGTGTCGGCATCCTCTCCAGCTCTTGTCATTTCTGTGTCTTGACGAGAGCCATCCTGATGGGCATGGGATTGCATGTCATTGTGGTTTTGGGTCTCATTTCACTGATAAGTGATGCTGAGCATTTTTTCATGTGCCTCTTAGCCATTTGTCTCTCTCTTTTTTTTTTTTTTTCATTTCTTTTGAGGCAGAGTCTTGCACTGCCGCCTGGGCTGGAGTGCAGTGGCGCGATCTTAGCTCACTGCAGCCTCTGCCTCCTGGGTTCATGTGATTCTTCTGCCTCAGCCTCTCCAGTAGCTGGGATTACAGGTGCACACCACCACACCCAGCTAATTTTTTGTATTTTTAGTAGAGACTAGAGACAGGGTTTCACTGTGTTGGCCAGACTGGTCTCAATCTCCTGACCTTGTAATCTGCCCGCCTTGACCTTCCAAAGTGCTGGGATTACAGGCCTGAGGCACCACACCCAGCCTCTTTTTTTTTTGAGATGGAGTCTCACTCTTATCACCGAGGCTGGAGTGCAGTGGTGCGATCTCAGCTCACGGCAACCTCTGCCTCCCGGGTTCAAGTGACTCTCCTGCCTCAGCCTCCCGGGGAGCTGGGATTACAGGTGCATACACCACGCCTGGCTCATTTTTATATTTTTAGTAGAGACGGGGTTTCACCACGTTGGCCAGGCTGGTCTCAAACTTCTGACCTCAAGTGATCCACCCACCTCGGCCTCCCAAAGTGCTGGGATTACAGGCGTGAGCCACCATGCCCGGCCAGGGCTTTCTTATATGTAAGATCATATCATCTGTGCAAAGAGATAATTTTACATCTTCCTTCCTAATTTGGATGCCTTATATTTCTTTCTTAATTATTCTTGCTAGAATTCCACTATTCTGTTGAATAAAAGTGGTGTGATCAATCATCCTTGCTTTTCTCCTGATATTCCAAGAAAAGCTTTCAGGTTTTTTTTTTCCTCTCTCTCTTTTTTTTTTTAATAGAGACAGGATTTCACCATGTTGGCCAGGCTGATCTCGAACTCCTGACCTCCGGTGATCCACCCGCCTTGGCCTCCCAAAGTGCTGAGATTACAGGCGTGAGACACTGTGGCTGGCCAAGCTTTCAGGTTTTCATCATTGCGTGTGATGTCTGCTGTGGGTGTTTCATACGTGGGTTTTATTATATCGGGATGGTTTCCTTGTATTCCATGTTTGTCTATTGTTTTTATCATGAAAGAGCTTTGAATTTTGTCACATGCTTCTTCTGCATCAGTTGAGATGATCATGTGGTTTTTCCTTCATTTTGTTAATGTGGTATATGACTTGAAATCTCACACATTGAACCATCCTTGCATCCCACAAATAAGTCCTGGTTGCTCACGGTGTGTAATTTTCTTGATATGCTGCCAAATTCATTTTTCTAGTATTTTGTTGAGAATTTTTACGTTTGTGTTCATAAGAGAGTTACATTTGTGTTCATAGGAATAATCACATCCGTGTTCACAGGAATAATCACATCCATGTTCACAGGAATAATCACATCTGTGTTCATAGGAATAATCACATCCATGTTCATAGGAATAATTACCCCCGAGTTCATAAGGGATAATGACATCCATGTTCATAATGGATAATCACATCGGCGTTCACAGGAATAATCACATCCGCGTTCATGCGTTCGCAGGAATAATCACATTGGCATTCGCAGGAATAATCACGTCCGCGTTCGCAGGAATAATCACATCGGTGTTCACGGCATTCACGAATAATCATGTCGGCGTTCGCAGGAATGATCATGTCGGCGTTCGCAGGAATGATCACGTCGGCGTTCGCAGGAATGATCACGTCCGCGTTCGCAGGAATGATCACACCGCGTTCAGAAGGGATGATTATGTCCGGTTCAGAAGGGATGATGATGTCCGGTTTAGAAGGGTCGGTGGTCGGCGGTTCAGAAGGGTCGGTGGTCGGCGGTTCAGAAGGATCAGTGGTCGGGACTTTCTTGTTGTGACTTTGGCTTCCGTGTCAGGGTAGTCCTGGTCTCACAGAACAAGTAAGGAAGTGTTCCTTCCTCTTCATTTTTTTGGGAAAAGTTTGAGAAAAACTGGTGTTCCTTTTCAAGTGTTCGGTAGAATTTGCCCGTGAAGCCATGAGGCCCCGGGCTTTGCTTTGTTGGGAGGTTCTTTCTTTCTTTCTTCTTGAGAGACGGAGTCTTGCTCTGTCATCCTGGCTGGAGTGCAGTGGCGCTATCTCAGCTCACAGCATCCTCCACCTCCTGGGTTCAAGTGATTCTCCTGCCTCAGCCTCCTGCGTAGCTGGCATTACAGGCACACGCCATCACGCCTGGCTAATTTTTGTACTTCGAGTACAGACGGGGTTTCACCATGTTGGCCAGGCTGGTCTCCAACTCCTGACCTCAGGTGATCCGCCTGCCTCGGCCTCCCAAAGTGTGGGGATTACAGGCATCGGCCACTGTGCCTGGCCCTGCTCTCAGCTTTGTTATTCCTTCTGCCAGCTTTTGTTCTTTGTCTAGTTCCTTAAAGGGTAAAATTCAGTTGGTAATTTGAGATCTTTCTTGTTTTTTATTTCAAATATTTATCACTATAGCCAGGTGCCGTGGCTTACGCATGTAATCTCAATACTTTGGGAGGGTGAAGCCGGAGGATCACTTGAGGCCAGGAGTTGGAGACCAGCCTGGGGCCACATGGCAAAACTGTTTCACACACACAGAGTTCATCATGGCCAAACGCAGTGGCTCACGCCTGTAATCCCAGCACTTTGAGGGGGCCGAGGTGGGCAGATCCCAAGGTCTGGAGTTCGAGACCAGCCTGCCCAACATGGAGAAACCCCGTCTCTACTAAAAATGCAAAAATTAGCCAGGTGTGCTGGCGCGTGCCTGTAATCCCAGGTACTCAGGAGGCTGAGGCAGGAGAATCGCTTGAACCCAGGAGGCAGAGGTTGCACTGAGCCGAGATTGGGCCACTGCACTCCAGTGTGGGTGGCAGAGTGACACTGTCTCAAAAAACAAAGTTGACCACTGTGAATTTTCTGCTCAGCACTGCTTCCTCTGCGCGTCACTTAAATTTCAGTATGTTGTGTTTTCATTCATCTCAGCATTTTCTGGTTTTCTTTGTGATTTTATCTTCTGTCCGTTGGTTGAGTGTGCAGTGTTATTTCCTTATGTTCGTGAATTTTTGTTGTCTGTTACTGATTTCTTTCTTTTTTTTTTTTTTTTTCTTTTTTGAGATGGAGTTTTGCTCTTGTTGCCCAGGCTGGAGTGCAGAGGCGTGATCTCAGCTCACCGCAACCTCTGCCTCCGGGTTCAAGTGACTCTCCTGCCTCAGCCTCCTGAGTAACAGATTACAGGCATGCGCCACCAGGCTTGGCTAATTTTGTATTTTTAGTAGAGACGGGGTTTTCTCCATGTTGGCCAGGCTGGTCTCGAACTCCTGACCTTAGGTGATCCGCCCGCCTCAGCCTCCCAAAGTGCTGGGATTACAGGCGTGAGCCACTGCGCCCGGTCTGTTAACTGATTTCTAAGATCATCTCGATGTGGTTGGAGAAGATACTTTGGAGGATGTCTGTTGTTTTGAACCTATTGTGGCTGAGTCTGTGGCTCATGCGTGTTCTGTCCTGGAGATCGTCCCGTGTGTGCCGAGAGTGTGCACCCGTTGTGGACCTAGCGCTTTGCCATGTCTGTCAGAGCTACGTGGTTTATTATGTTGTTCAAGTCCTGTTTCTTTTTTTTTTTTTTTGTGACAGAGTCTTGCTCTGTTGCCAGGTGACAGCCTGGAGTGCAGTGGCTGAATCTCGGCTCACCGCAACCTCCGCCTCCCGGGTTCAAGCGATTCTCCTGCCTCAGCCTCCCGAGTAGCTGGGACTACAGGCGTGCACCACCACGCGCAGCTAATTTTTGTATTTTAGTAGAGACGGAGTTTCACCATGTTGGCCAAGATGGTCTCGATCTCTTGACCTAATGATCCGCACGCCTTGGCCTCCCAAAGTGCTAGGAATGCAGGCATAAGCCACCATGCCCGGCCAAGTCCTCTCTTTCTTTATGTGTCTTCTTCCTAGTTGCTTTTTCATTCCTTTTTATGTCTGGATGTTTCTCTCTGATGTGATTCACCCCGTCTGTCTGTCCGTTCCTCTACTGATGGACACTGGTGGGGGCTGGGCGTTCGGGGCTGAACCTGTGATGAGATCAGGAGTGCCTGGTGGTTTGTGAGAGGTGAGGGCTGGTCACACCCTGGTCAAGTGGGGATCCCCAGTGTGCGTCTGTGACGGCCTTGGTGGTGTTGAGGCAGAGGAATTGGGCGGTGGAGCCGGGGTTGGGCGGTGGAGCCGGGATCTGGTGATGGAGCCGGGATTTGGTGGAGCTGGAGTAGGTGGTAGAGTCAGGGTTGGGTGGTGGAGCCGGGTCAGGTGATGGAGCCGGGGTCGGGCATTGGAGCCAGGGTAGGTGGTGGAGCCAGGATGTGGTGGTGGAGCCGGGGTCAGGTGGTGGAGCCTCGGTAGGTGATGGAGCTGGGGTAGGTGTTGGACCCAGGGTCGGGCGGTGGAGCTGGGGTAGGTGGTGGAGCCGGGATCTGGCGGTGGAGCCGGGGTCAGGTGATGGAGCCTGGGTAGGTGTTGGACCCGGGGTCGGGCGGTGGAGCCGGGGTCAGGTGATGAAGCTGGGGTTGGGTGATGGAGCCTGGCTAGGTGGTGGAGCCGGGGTCGGGCGGTGGAGCCGGGGTCGGGTGATGGAGCCTGGGTAGGTGGTGGAGCCGGGGTCGGGCGGTGGAGCCGGGGTCAGGTGATGAAGCTGGGGTTGGGTGATGGAGCCTGGGTAGGTGGTGGAGCCGGGGTCGGGCGGTGGAGCTGGAGTCTGTGGGCTCTGCCTGCTGCCCCATGTGCCTGGCTGCCCACGGCCCAGGAGGGTGGTGGCACAGGGTTGGGGGGGCATGAGGGGTTGCGGGTGCCTCAGGCCCCTCAGGCTACTTGTTTGTCCCCTTCACCGTCTGCTCGCTGCAGCGCTGGCCGGGTGACGCCAGTGCGTGGCCAGTAGATTCCCCAGGTCCCTCCTCTTTGTCCCCCCTTGGTGTGTCTGCTCACACAGGAATGGTGTGTGTGGTTTTTATTTCGATACTCGAATCTGTTCATATTTTCCCTTCTGGCTTCCCCTCGTGATACAAATGTATTTTCTTCCGTTTGGTCTTTGAGCCGCTTTGCATGAGCGTCTGTGTCTGGGCGGCATTGTCTGCTCCTGGGCCGACCTGGGACAGGGCTTCTCTCATGGACTTGAGCAGATGAGACTCACAGCCCAAAATGCAGCCAGCGCAGATCCCTCAGGCCGTGGGACTCTGGATGCATGGCAGTACTGTCGGTCTGAGCCGCGTCTGCCATGAGAGGCAGCCGTGCATTCCTGGGGGCAGCGGCAAGACCAAGGCTGGACTGAAGGTCTCCAAGCAGCTCCTCTGGGGTAGATCCCACTGTGGCCATGGCCAGCCCCGGACAGGAGGGCTTTGCCAGGGAGTGGTACAGCGGCCCAGCGTCCATGCAGCTGTGCAGGAGGGCCACTCTCAGAGACCCCCTCCTTCCTTCACCCCCACTCCAGAGGGGAAGCTGTGGAGCCTGGAGGCCGCAGACCCAGGCCCAGGTATGGGGGCCTGGCTCAGAGCCGGGGTTGTGGTGTGGCTGGGGCTGGCCCTCTCGGGAGGCTGTGAGGAGCCTGCCTCCTGGCTGCCCTGCTCTGGGGCTGCGGTCAGCCCTTGGCTCGTAGATGCCACTGCAGCCTCTGTCCGGTCACCCTGAGGCCCTCTGGTGTCTGTGTCTCTTCTCATGGGGATGCCAGGGGTTGGCTTTGGGGTCCACCTGGGCAGTCCAGGACACGCCCCTTGAGGTCTCGACCTAATCACGTGTACAGGAACTTTTTCCAAACTGAGGGCACACTCATAGCTTCTGGGAGGAGGACGTGGACTTGTCTTTTTGGGGGTGCATCTCGAGCACACCGTGGTGATTACGTCAAGGTTCCCTTCTGATCTGGTGGGGTGGGGGTGGCCTGTCTCCACCAGCACTGTGTGGGTATGTTCTGTCCCCGGGAAACACTGCCCAGGCCTTACCCCGTGAGAGGTTTGTGCTGCCGGTGGTGCTGGCCATCGGGACCGCGTGCGGGGCTGGCGCCTGGCAGGACAGAATCTGTCAGGGGGGTGGCTCTTCTGTAGGCTGTTCTGGCTGGGACAGGCCCAGCCGGCGCTCAGCGTAACTGAGACTGAAGTCCCTTGCAGACCCCTCTTAGCAGGGAGGCCTGGGCGGGCAGCCTCCCCTCAGATGTGGGGGCACGTGGCCTGGTTCCCACCAGTCCACCACTCTGCCGGCCACCACCAGGACACATGGCCGGGCTCCCGCCAGTCACCACCCTGCTGGCCACCACTGAGATGTGTGGCCCATTTCCCACTGGTCACCACCCTGCCAGCCACCACCAGGATACACAACCGGGTTCCCTGGTCACCACCCCGCCAGCCACCACCGGGACACACTGCCAGGTTCACACTGGTCACCACCCTGCCGGCCGCCACCAGGACACGTGGCCGGGTTCCCACTGGTCACCACCCCACTGGCCGCATCTTGAACGCGTCCCTTCTGCAGTTGATTGTCCTTAGTGTTCCAGCAACACTCCAACTGTTGTGACCGCCCCTCCCCAACCTCCGTCAGCCCTGCCTGGGAGAGCCCTCCCCTGCGTCCATGCTGTGCTGGTTGAAACCGAGATCCTCCAGCCTTCGGCCTCTCCGGACCCAGCCCCAGCTGTGGGCCCCGGCCGTGGTGGTCCTCTTGGGAGGCGTGGCCCAGGAGGTGATGGGCAGCTGGAGAACTCCTGTGGGTGGAGGCTGCTTGCACCTGTGAGGGAGGGTCCTGGGCGAAGGCGCGTGGGGTGGAAAGGGGGTGGGTGTCCAGGGAGTTCCTGGGGCCCCACCGACCAGAACGTTGCCATTACCTGCAGCAAATGACTGAGTCGTTTAGTGATGCCTTTTCTTTACCTGTAAAACGCGGTGATTGTAAGTAACACGGTGATTGTAAAGGGCTTAGGCCCAGCCCTCACTTAGAGCGAGTGTTGATACCTGTCTCTAAGGACAGCAGGTGGAAGTGGCAGGGAGACGTCAAGACGATGGCCAGGGCCCTTTCTGCCCCTTACCCTGGTGGGTGGTGGGCAGCCCCTGTACCTCAGCAGTGAGAGAGGCCTCCCGACACCCCGGCCCCTCTGTGTTGGCCCCAGGAGCTTCCTGGAGGAGAAGGTGCTGTTTCCAGACGGCCAGGCCCATCATGTGGAGGGAAGGGTGGACGCTGCAGGTAGCTGCCCCCAGCCTACCTTTTAGGGGGGTCATTTCTGCGTCTGCTGCAGTCCAGAGTGTCTGGGGCTCCTCTGTGGGTAGACTTGGGCCTGGGCAGCATCCAGGGGACAGGGTGGTTTCCCGATCAGGCCGCATTGGCCTCCCTGTGGTGTGTGGTGGAGACTCAAGGTGCCCGCCCTGTGGAGGAGGTGCCAGAGGAAGCCTGAGCTCTGTACCAAGATCCTGCTGAGGGCAGCGCTGGGTAGGCCGCTGGACCAGGCCCACGAGGTCCTTAGAGTCCACGGAGGAAAGTCAGAATCTGCCGGGCCGGGCAGCTGGAGACCCCAGTCCATGGAGGAGACAGACTCCACTGGGCTGGGCAGCTGCAGACCTCACTCAGCAGCTGACAGTGTCCTCAGGGTCCCCAGAGTCAGTGCTGGCTGACCTGTGCGTTTCACGTTATTGGTTCCTGCCTGTCCCTGGTGCAGATGGCGTCCCTGGGTGGCGGACCCACCTCCAGCCTGCACCCTGGGGAGAGGCGTCCCATGTTCTGCCTGGAGCAAGCAGCCCCACCCCTCTGCAGCCCTTCTTGTCACTTAGAGTGGTCCCGGTAGTGGGTTCTGGAGCCTGTAACACCAGGCAGCTGGGACCCTCCCAAGCCTCAGCCCTTGGGTCTGGCGGGGCCCTGGGTGTGTCCCCTGCTCAGCCCCTGAAACCAGCTCCAAGGCCGTTTCTACTTGGCAGGAAGGAGGTTTCCATGGCTGGGATGTTAAAGCAGGTCCCCAGACGTAAGGTGGCAAAGTCGCATTGGCCCCGTGTAGGGAAGTGGAGGAGGTGGGGCTCTCCCAGCCCGTGGTCCTGGGGCAGACAGCAGGGGAAGGGGCTGGAGCCACATGGGTGGAGCCGTGGGAGGCATGGTAGGGGCCCCTTTTCTCTTTCCCCTTCCTGACCCCACAGTGGGGGCTGGGGTGGGGCTGGCAGGGGACAGTCCTCAGCTGCAGGGGCCAGGGTGGGCCAGAAAGAGGAAGGGGCTCTTGGGGCACTGGGGCCTTCTGGCTGCAGCGTCTCACCTGGGGCCGTGGCCAGATTCCCAGGTCCATCCCTCAGCCTGTCTGCCACCCACCCTCACAGCCCTGCAGCCTGGGGCGGGGAGGGGTCCTTCGCTAGGGCACTGTCCCCACAGGGAAGCAGAGGGTGCTGGTCCCAGGGCTGCTATGGAGTCGCCTGCTGGGAGCAGCCAGTGCACCCGCACATGTGACCTGAACGGTGTGGGGTGGCATGCACAGGTAGCACCTTTGCCGGGTTCAAACCCCACCAGCAGGGCAAGTGGGTGGGGCTCCCCATGCCTCAGTTTCCTCCTCTGTAAAAGGGGGCTTTGTGAGGCTCAGCAGAGTTGAGGGGGCTCCTGGAGCACTGTAACTGCTCAGGGAAGCTGCCTTGTTGCCTCTCCTACCCAGGGAGGTTCAAGTGGGAGGGGAGGGGCCCCACCCAGCGTGTGCCAGCTCACGGCGCCTGAGAGGAGGCAGCTAAGTCTCGGGGGCTGTGCGGCTGCCTGTGGAGCAGTGGGGACGCTGCTGGTGTCCTCCAGGCCTAGGTGGGCGTGTTACCACGGACGCCTGTGATTCCCTGGTATTTATAGATATGTCTATTGTTTTATTAAAAAGTCCAGTTTCGTTCAGCTTTGTCTCAAATTATTTGCAACAAACTGGAAAAGTTAGTTTTCCGCCTGTAATAGCCTTCTAATAAAATTGGCAATCTGCCTGCTGAGCCTGAATTTTCTAGAGTTTTGCAAAGCTGGATATTTTGGGATGGATTACAAGGAGGGGTTGGCTGAAGGACAGTGGTCATGATGCCAAGCCCGTTGTCCATGTGAATTTTACGTTGGACCAGGATAAATGCGTATTTCCTGATGAGGCCCAGCGTGGCTGTAGCGTGTGGTGGTCTCATGATGTTATAGGCCTAGCCGGGGGTCTGTGAGCTGCTTCCATCCAGGGCCAGGTAGTTGAAGCCAGGGTTCTGAGCAGGTGTGAACGGCACCCAAGGAGGTGCGTGACCGTGCCCCCGTGAAATTTTATGCACGCTGAAATCTGAATTTTATAGACGCTTCCTGTGTTTCAAATCATTGTTATCCTTTTCATTTTGTTGAGACAGTTAAAAGCGTAGAAACCGTTCTTAGCAGGTGGGTTTGGAGCACCAGGCCCTGTAGGTTGCCAGCCCGCCTTCCTGTAAAGATCTGGGGACTCGAGTGAAACGCACGTGTGATGTTTATGTGTTTCATGTTTTATGGAGTGACTCACGCAGCTGGGCAGCTGCCGGACGAGGGGAGCGTGACCCTTTGGAGAAGTAGCTGTGCCTCATGGTGAGGTGCTGATGGAGCCGGAATTTGAACCTGGGCATTGGCCTGGAGTCCACTTCGTGGATACAGATAAACACAGGTTTATGAGCTTGGTGATTTAAATGGAGGTTTTATTACCGGTCAAGGAGGTATGGGAGGCCGATGAACAGGGGATGATGCTGTGGAGAAGGTCACTTATTACTCAGCTCCCAAGCAGGACCCTTCAGGGATGTGCAGGGGTTGGGGGTGGGAGGCAGGGGGCTGCGTGGGTGGGGCCTTTCTGTGGTTTCCGTGGGAAAGGTAGGAGGAGCAGGTGTTGGGTCGGCTGGGTGGAGTAACTTCAGTGGGCTCTGGGGTGCAGGGGCTGTCCCTGTGACCTGGGGCGGCCCTGGGGTGATTAGGGGCCCGGGGAGGAGGTGGGCCCAAGTGAGGGCTCTGGGTCAGTGGGTTTGATTTGAAAGTTTCGCTCTGGGATGAGTCCTTCACTGTCTTTAGGAATCAGTTGGCCCCTTGAGGGGTTGTCCCTTCAGGGTCTGCAGGTGCTGGAGTGTCGAGGGCACAGCACGTAAGAATGCCGGAGTGGCCGGGCGCGGTGCTCACACCTGGAATCCCAGCACTTTGGGAGGCTGAGGCGGGTGGATCATGAGGTCAGGAGTTCGAGACCGGCCTGGCCAACGCAGTAAAACCCCAGCTCTACTGAAAATACAAAAGTTAGCTGGATGTGGTGGCAGGTGCTTGTAATCCCAGCTACTCGGGAGGCTGAGGCAGAAGAATGGCTTGAACCTGGGAGGCAGAGGTCACAGTGAGCCGAGATCGTGCCACTGCACTCCAGTCTGGGAGACAGAGCAAGACTCTGTCTCAAGAAAAAAAAAAAAACCCAGTAAACAAACAAAGAAAAAACCTGATCACCTCACTGTTCCTTGAACACACCATAAAGTTCCCACATCAGTGGGATATGCAGTGAAATGTCAGTGGGATATGCATATGAAGGGATTTGCATATTCAGTGGCTCCTGCCTGGGATGCCTTGCCCAGTCTCCTCCATCTGGAGTCCTCACCATTCAGATCTCATCACTTCCGCCAGGCAGCTACCCTAACACTAGGGTAGCTAGTGACTAGGTCACATCTCCTCGTCATAAGCTCACAAAGCGGCCATCATGGTGGCCAGGCACGGTGGCTCACACCTGTGATCCCGCCACTTTGGGAGGCTGGGGTCTCAGGATCACCTGAAGCCAACAGTTTGAGACAAGCCTGGGCAATATAGCGAGACTCCATCTTTACTTAAAGAAAAAAAAAACAGCCAGGTGCAGTGGCTCATGCCTGTAATCCCAGCACTTTGGGAGGCTGAGGCAAGCGGATCACTTGAGGTTAGGTATTCGAGACCATCCTGACCAACATGGTCAAACCTGCCTCTACTAAAAATACAAAAATTAGCCAGGCGTGGTGGTGCATGCCTGTAGTCCCAGCTACTCAGGAGGCTGAGGCAGGAGACTCGCTTGAAGCCAGGAGACAGAGGATGCAGTGAGCTGAGACCATGCCACTGCACTCCAGCCTGGGCTACAGAGCAAAATCTCCGCCTCAAAAAAAAAAAAAAAGCAGCAATCAGGCCTCACTGTAATGATCTCCTGTCGCTTCTTTGCTGTTGTTGCTATTTTTGAGATAGAGTCTTACTCTGTCTCCCAGGCTGGAGTTCAGTGGCACGATCTCCACTCTCTGCAACCTCTGCCTCCTGGGTTCAAGTGATTCTCCTGCCTCAGCCCCTGAGTAGCTGGGACCACAGACATGCACCACCACGCCCCGCCAATTTTTGTATTTTTTGTAGAGAAGGGGTTTCACCACGTTGGCCAGGCTGGTCTCAAACTCCAGGCATCAAGCGATCTCCCCACCTTAGCCTCCCAAAGTATTGGGATTACAGTTGTGAGTCACCACACCCAGCCTCTTGTCACTTCTTTAATGAGCACAGGGACCATGACTGTTGCTCCCCTCTGTGATCCCAGCACCCTGCTTGCTGCACAGGAGGCACTCAGCAAACTCAGATTTGGAGTCAAACAAACTGTGTTCAAGCCCTGAAGCTGGGGGAACTCCAGGAAGCAGCTACTCCTGTGAGCCTGTTTGCTCATCTGCAAAACTGGAACAGAATACCCACAGCATTGTGCTGTGGCAAAGATTCAATACGATGTTTAGGATGCTGGATCCTCGCAGGAGTTTGATAGATATTCATGGAGTAAATGAATAAATAAATATTCAGCTGATTGTGGGTAATCTCTCTTCTGGGCACCAAGGAAGGAGCACTAAGCAGACCCCCGGCACAATCAGCGTCTGAAGACTATCGTACTGCTCATTCATTTCCTTTTATATAATCCTTTTATATAATTATATCTTAGTTTGTAGTCGGAGGAGTGTCAAGAGCAGACACGGCGCAGAGCATGAACTAGGGAAAACAGCCATACCAGGACAAGAATCCATGGCGCAGGCGGTAGTGCCCCTGCCTGAAATGGCATGCGCTACATGGCAGGCCAGCCCAGGTGGCAGCGATCGGTATCGTAAAGATACCCGCTGTATGGCAGGCTTGGAGCAAGAATCATTCCTCCTGTAAGGGAGTTGCAGTATCTTGCATCCAGTTCTTGTGGAAAGCTGGCCTCAGGGCAGCAATCCTGAGAACGTCCGAGGGCTTAAAACCCCTCCGGTACAATTGCGCCCTGGTAGTTGTATACCCTGTCAGCTCTGTTGCTACTGTGCTGGCTCAAAACATCCTCCTGTGGAAATCCTTAGAAGTTGCCTGCCCCTAGATAAGAGAGGGTGCACACTGCACCCTCCTCGCTGCCCACCGCCCACCTCCTTGCCTCAGTGACCTAATGTGGTGGGCCCTTAGCTTATTGTTCACGTGATTGTCTTGACCCTATCACGATCTTCAAGATGACCTCACTCACTACCCATCCCCCCGACCTATGCCAAATAAACGCAGATGGCCCTGGACGCTCGGGGCCTCGCCTGTCTCCGCTTGTAAGTGGCGTTGCGCCCCCCGAGCCCAGCTGCTCTTATCCTATCCTTTGTGTCCTGTCTTCTTATTTCTCGGATCCAGCGCCTTAACAGAGCGACAGGGGACACCCACGACACTAGTAGGGCTGGACCCTACACTTATAAAGGGAGAAAGGCCCCTAGTTCTTGCCAGTTTGTTTTTTTTTTTTTTTTTGAGATGGAGTCTTGTACTGTTGCCTGAGCTGGAGTGCAATGACTCACTGCAACCTCCATCTCCCAGGTTCAAGAGATTCTCCTGCCTCAGCCTCCCAAAGTGCTGGGATTACAGGTGTGAGCCACCACACCCGGCCTTGCCAGTCATTTTTAAGATACATGAGGTTGGCCTGGTGTGGTAGCTCTGTAATCTCAGCACTTTGGGAGGCTGAGGCAGGAGGATCAATTGAGTCCAGGAGTTCAAGGCCAGCCTGGGCAACACAGGGAAAACGCATCTCTACAAAAAATATGAAATTAGCCAGATGTAGTAGTGCATGCTTGTGGTACTAACTACTCAAGGCGTCGAGGTAGGAGGATCCCTTGAGGCTAAGAGTTTGAGGCTGTAGTGAGCCATGACTGCGGCACTGTACTTCAGCCTGGGCAACAGAGCGAGACCCTATCTCAAAAATAATTAATGAATAATTGAACTAATTAAACATTTTTAAAAAGATATAAGAAGCAAGGTTGGGGACTGTGGCCTGCACATGTAATCCCAGTGCTTTGGGAAGCTAAGGTGGGAGGACTGCTTGAGCCCAGGAGTTCAAGGCTGCAGTGAACTATCATTGCACTCCAGCCTAGGAAACAGAGCAAGACCCTGTCAAAAAAAAAAAGAAGCGGCAAAATGTCCAGACTAATACTATATTTTTCATCGATTGAGGTACAGAGTAAAAAATAAATAAATTTGGCCAGGCACAGTGGCTCACGCCTGTAATCCCAGCACTTTGGGAGATCAAGGCAGCTGAATCATGAGGTCAGGAGTTCGAGACCAGCCTGGCCAACATGGGGAAACCCCATCTCTACTAAAAATACCAAAAATTAGCTGGGTGTAGTGGTGGGCGCCTGTAATCCCAGCTACTTGGGAGGCCGAGGCAGGAGCATCACTTGAACCGGGAGGTGGAGGTTGCAGTGAGCTGAGATCGCACCACTGTACTCCAGCCCTGGCGACAGAGTGAGACTCCATCTCAAAAAAATAAAAATAAAATAATAAATAAATTTAATTTCTTTTAAAAAGGGTGGGTGCAGTGGCTCACGCCTGTGACCCCAGCACTTTGGGAGGCCAAGATGGGCGGATCACTTGAGGCCAGGAGCTGGAGAGCAGCCCAGCCAGCATAGTGAAACCTCATCTCTACTAAAAATACCAAAAATTGCTGGGTGTAGTGGCAGGCACCTGTAATCCCAGCTACTCAGGAGACTGAGGCAGGAGAATCACTTAAACTGGAAGGTGGAGGTTGCAGTGAGCTGAGATTGTACCACTGCACTCCAGCCTGGGCGACAGAGTGAGACTTCACCTCAAAAAAATAAAAATAAAATAATAAATAAATTTAATTTCTTTTAAAAAGGGTGGGTGCAGTGGCTCACGTCTGTGACCCCAGCACTTTGGGAGGCCAAGACAGGCAGATCACTCGAGGCCAGGAGCTAGAGACCAGCCTGGACAAATGACAAAACCCCATCTCTGCTAAAAATACAAAAGTTAGCCAGGTGTGGCGGGGCACACCTGTAATCCCAGCTGCTTGGGAAGCTGAGGCACGAGAATGGCTTGAGCTCAGGAGGCAGAGGTTGCAGTGAGCTGAGATTGCGCCATTGTACTCCAGCCTGGGTGACAGAGCAAGACTGTCACACAGACACACACAAAGAGAAAAAAAGAAAAGAAAAAAAGACTAAAGACTGAAAAATAAATAGGCCAGGCACAGTGGCTCACACCTGTAATCCCAAGACTTTGGGAGGCCAAGACAGGAGGATGGCTTGAGTCTAAGAGCTCAAGACCAGCCTGGGCAATATAGTGAGACCTCATCTCCATAAACATTTAACAATTTGTACAGCGATGAAGACAATACCATTTATATATAAAACACAAAACAAACATATTTGTCAGGTACATCCACAAGTATCCAAACATTCAGAGAAAGTTCTGGAAAGACACACATTAAGCCATGACAACTGGAGAAGGGCTAAGGAAAATTTCCACGTTGAAACTTCTGGGGCTGGACACAGTGGCTCAAGCCTGTGATCCCAACACTCTGGGAGGCCAAGGCAGGCAGGTCACCTGAGGTCAGGAGTTCAAGACCAGCCTGGCCAACGTGGTGAAACCCCATCTCTACCAAAAATACAAAAATTAGTCAGGCGTGGTGGCGCACACCTGTAATCCCAGCTACTCAGGAGGCTGAGGCAGGAGAATCACTTGAACCTGGGAAGCCGAGGTTGCAGTGAGCTGAGATCGCTCCACTGCACTCCAGTCTGGGTGACAGAGTAACACTCTGTCTCAAAAAATAATAATAATAACAAAAATTCACCAGGCATGGTGGTACATACCTGTAATCCCAGCTACTCAGGAGGCTGAGGCAGCAGAATCACTTAAGCCGGGGAGGTGGAGATTGTAGTGGGCTGAGATCGCACCACTGTACTCCAGCCTGGGTGACAGATTGAGACTCCATCTCAAAACAAACAAACAAACAAAAAAATAAACACGTCTAGGTCACCTGAGTTTTTTTTACATTCCTTTGGTGTTTGCAAAATAAATTTAAAACTATGAAACAAAAACCCTGAGATCCTCCAGTCTCCATCCCAACCCGGACCCCCACCATCTAGTGTCCCACAGGACCTCCATTCAGCCCCATTCCAGGGCCTCAATCTCCAGGGAGTCCCCGCAAGGAGTTCACTACCCATGAGCTGTGTTGCTTCACTGTTTGACAATCAAGTTCTTTCCCTGGCGAATGAGAATCCCATTTAGCTTAAGCTGTTTCCAGATCCCCGAGGCTCCCGGGTCTCCACACAGCCGGGGTGTGACTTCCCTGGATCCCCTCACTTGCCCACGCAGAAGTCCCGGAAGATGATGTCCAGGATCTCCTCGGTCCCCCCTCCACCTGTGAGCCGGGTCAGGTGTCCCCGGGCCACCCGCAGCGCCTCCGCCGCCAGAGCCAGGTCTTTTGACGGCTTGTAGTGGCCGAGGGCATCCAGGCAGCCCTGGAGGTGGTGCTGGTGCCTTGCACGGGTCAGGAGAGGGGGACCTGTGGACGGGTCCCCACACCTGGAAGAGACAAGAGACATGGTCTCTCCGATCTTTTGCAACCATCCCTTGAAGGGGAAATGGTAATACCCATTTTAAAAGTACAGAAATTGAAGTTGAGGGGCACGCATGGGCCAGTCCACACTTGAATTTGGGCCAGGGGAGGCTAGGGGTGGGAGGGGGCTCACACTGCAGCTAGCTCCTTCCTCAGCGCCTCCAGGAGGCCGTCCAGCCCCTCTCCCGTCAGACAGGACAGCAGCAGGTGCGGGGGCATGTCAGGACCGGGACCTGGGCCCTCCATAGACAGCAGGTCCGACTTGTTCAGAACCAGGAGGAGGCGCTGGCTGTTGTCACTGGGGCTCTGGGCTCCCACAGACGCTACGACAGTGGCCAGGAAGTTGCGGCTGGAGGGAGAGGCCAGGTCAGAGGCATCCAGCATGGCCAGAATGAGATCAGCCTGCTCCAGCCTGGGGAAGCAAGGAAATCAGCTGAGCGGGGGTTGGGGAGGGTCCCAAGTTGAGCAACTGAAGAAGGTACTGGGCGGAAGGACAGCGAGAGGAGCCAGGCAGAGCACTTGGGGAGGTGTAGAGCGTCAGGTAGGGAAGGTAGGTGTAGAGTACCAGGGGTCCAGCAGACTGTCAGGGGCCCAAGCCGAGCCCAGGGGCGCGACATAGTAAGAGGGGTGGGGCACAGTGCGGGGGGTGGAGCAAAGAGGGGCGGGGCACAGTGCGGGGGTGGAGCAAAGAGGGGCGGGGCACAGCGCAGGGGTGGAGCAAAGAAAGGGGGCGCGGCACAGTGCAGGGGTGGAGCAAAGAGGGGCGGGGCACACCGAAAGGGTCGAGC
>CAUYNB010060377.1:0-10288 GCA_963574225.1 Lagothrix lagotricha | reverse complement strand
TGGTCCAGGTCTGAGTTCAAGTCCTGGATATCCTTAATTTTCTGTCTTGTTGATCTGTCTAATATTGACAGTGGAGTGTTAAAGTCTCCCACTATTATTGTGTGGGAGTCTAAGTCTCTTTGTAGGTCATTAAGGGCTTGCTTTATGTATCTGGGTGCTCCTGTATTGGGTTTGTATATATTTAGGGTCATTAGCTCTTCTTGTTGCATGGATCCTTTTACCATTATGTAATGCCCTGCTTTGTCTCTTCTGATCTTTCTTCGTTTAAAGTCTATTTTATCAGAGACTGGGAATGCAGCTCCTGCTTTTTTTTGCTCTCCATTTGCTCGATAAATCTTCCTCCATCCCTTTATTTTTAGCCTATATGATGCCTGGCATGTGTATGTACACTGAGACAGAAACAAATGTGAGGCACCAGAGGAGTGATCGCGAGCGAGACAGAAAGATTTGTATATAAAACTGAACACAAATTAGTGTTCTATAATGTATCCTATACCAATATTTAGAGATATGCCCCAATAGAAGACTGAAACTATATGGAGATAGTCAGCATGAAACAAAGGTAGCCATATTAGTACTGAAAGTCTGTTTCTAAGAAGTTCAATAGTTCCTTAGTAGAAAGAAGTGTTGGTGATTAACACCATGTGTCTACTATTCTAATTGAAATTAGGTACATAGAATTTTTCATCAAATGCCATATTTTTAAGATCCAATGTCTGTAAGATTTTCTTAACTTGTCTAAATTATTTCTTTCCAAAGTCCTAACATTTAGGATTGTAAAAACGGAGACTTTTGAATTTAGGTGAACGTAACTAACCAATGGGTCATGATTTTGATGCTCAGACAAGGCCTACTTTAATTTAGTTTTACATAATGAGCGATATAGTTATTTATTTATTTATTCATTCCATAGATATTATAGAGACACCATGTTCAGTGCACTGTTTTAGACTCAAGGGCTTTAACAGTAAACAAGGCAGGTGAATTGTGCTCTCATCTGAGATCCAAATAGAAACATTCTTCACTGTAGTTATGCCAAAGCAAGTTGTACTTGCTTTACCTTGCAGTTCTCTTTGGTCTCCTTCAGTTGCAACTATCCTAGAAACCCATCCCCACATGTTAAGCCAGGGGTCCGACACAGACTTAAAGTCAGGATACAGTGACTTTTTCTTATTTCACAGTTTGAGGAGAGAACTCCATTGGAGGTATGAACAGATTTTTCTAGCCTGTATCAACAGAGAATTAGCCAACACCCAAGAAATAATTAGGTTGATTACTTCCTTTTGCTCTGGCTAGACAAATTTTTTTGTGACCTCATAATAAAAACCATGAAGCCAGAAGAAGAAAAGGAGGAATGAGGAATGCGTATTGGACATTCTCAAGCCCACTCCTAAATGTCCTTGTTTTGTTTTTTGTTTTTTATTGAGTTTTAAACTCAAATGAGAAAAGGCAAACACACAGGCCAAGAAATGTCAAAAATACAAATTTTGGCTGCTAGAAACACCAGATTTTTATAATAAAATAGCTTTCCACACATTAACCCATCCACAATTTTCTCAAATGAAATTCTCCCATTGTTGTGCAATAGTTCAAATTCGACTCTAAATTGTGGACAAATGTCCTTTCAAGGAATAAAGCTTAGTTACACATTTGCCTCAACACACAATCAGGATGGAAAGTGCCTTCAAGTTTTTGTATTCTTTGGCAACTGGATGTCTTTGATTTTTATAGGCCTCAAACTTAGGGCAACACGAAAGGTAACTGCAGATTCATAGTTTTTGTTTGTATAATATACGGGTGTTTAGTATGGCTCTGGAGTGATAAAAGAGCAAATTCTAGAAATGAAATTATTAGGTGCCAAAATATACCTTTAGAGTTGTTACCGAGTCATAAAAAGTAATTCCTCATAAACACTGTATAAGAAACAAATTTTGTAACACATATAACTTTAAACCAAATAAGTGAATGAAAAATGGAATGCTTTTTTTTGGTATCAGCCCAATAGATAATTGACCATCAACAATGTGAGTGGCTGTAATCTTTGTACTACTTATCAGGAATGTATATTTCAGTGTCCTTAGGCTGAAATCCAACCCCCTTCCAGCAGAAGCAGATTATTTTCTCTACCTCTTACCAAATTAGGGTCAGCAAATTCATAGTTGGCTCACTCCCACTTTCCCATACCACACCCCTGACAGCAGGAAAGAATTATTTAATTGATTAGAGATGTGTAAGATACAATGCTTTGAAACCATTCTCAACATAACCCTCTAGGCAGCCATGACCAATCCACTGGAGTAGCCACAGAGATGAGATCCTTTTGCCGTCAAATAAACAACAAACCAAATGAGATGATGAGCTTAATGAATGAGGTTAGCAAACACTCCTGCCAGGAACATTTGGATAATTATAAAGTTCAATTAGTTATTTACTGAACATTTAGAATATTCTTAGCACTTTGTTAGGAAAAGCAGGAGATTAAAAATAAAGCATATGTCATAGCATAAGTCAACCTAGAAAGGGAGGCAACATTAACATGTAAAATTTTTAAAAATGTGTTATTCTTTGCATAGTTAGGAAGAAGCACTAAAGAAATTTAAAACAGACTGAAATCAGCAAGGTCTGGAGTTATGAGTAAAATTTTCATGGATAAAACTTGAAATGGAATTTAAGCTGAGTAAGTTTTAACTAGAAGAAGGGAAGTTAGAAGAGCATTCCAAGTTAGGAAAAATAATCTAATAAAAAGCAAGGACGTTGGACTAGCTATGGAATAGTCATCAGAACACAAGGAGACTGGAATTAGGAAGAAAGGAACATGGCAGTAAAAATCCAACAGTAAGTAGGAAATAAAGTAGAATGGATTCTAAAAATGCAGGACCAGAAACCCAGACAGGAGTTTTAGAACTGACACAGGAAGCAAGGAGCCCTTGTTCCTGTTTGCCATTTAAAATCAACTCAGTAGGTTTTTATGTGTAAGCCATGGAGTGTGACTTGGAAGCCTGGCTCCCCTATTTATTAACTTAAATATTAACCCCTGCATCTCAATTTCCTCATCTATAAAAGAAGCATCATATCATCACCACAGGGTGAAGGGGAGGAATAAATGAATGAATATTTGTGAACTTCTTAGAATAATGCTGGACACATTGTAGTCACTGCATGGATGTGTGAAATACATGAGAAGCACAGCATGATTTACAGAAACAGGAATAGATCTGAAATGCACATGGCAGAGCATCTCCTGGGCTCTATCATCTTTTCTCTGACTTCTTCTTTTTTTTTAAATTGCATTTAAAAGTAGCATCAGGGAAGTATCCTTTTGATATTTAATATCCTCTTGCCTCCCAGAGTGAGTGACAATTGAATTACGGGAGGGCGTAACTCAGGCTCCCACAGGCCATTAGCAGGGCTGAGGAATGGACCATATCTTTACAGCAGTTTCAAAGTAACCCTCCTTTTATGTTCCTGAAGATGTAGGGGAGGCTTACACAAACAACCAAAGTAACTTTAGATTTCACTGAACATGGAAGTGAATTCTCACATATGTTCTCTCAATTTCACATTCCCTGTGAGATCCACCATGCCAACCACGGAGGCTCAGAAAGGTCAAAAACTCCCTATTTTTACAAAAAGCCTTACAGTTTAGGAAGTTGTTTGCTTAAATTGGCTTCCAGGATAATTCCTAAGTCCCTTCAAGGTGAGTAGGAAGGATTCTTTCATCTCACTTTAAAGATAAAGGGACTGAAATTCAAGTCACACGTAAGGGGTCAGATCTACCATCTCTTACTCTCAGGCTCTTATACTCGGCTATTAGACCTTAAACCTAGTGCCTCCCAGTGTCTTAAATATGTACCCTATTCTGTCACTGCTGAGGAAATTATCAAGGAGACAGCATTGGAATACCCTCCTATTTTGTCATCCACCTGAAAGAAGAAGCAGCTTAGCTTTACTGTAGATATTTCCATTTTGGCAACTTCCAGTTGAAAACTCCTTCAAAACATCTGAGTCAAATGGATATATATGTCCAGTCATATTCATTGGGTGAGCTTTGTGACTGGCTGCCACAAAACTAGTCTGGGTCAGCTGGGGATCCGTGGGGAAACTAGAGGTGAAACCCATGGGTTCCGGCTTTAGATGGGTGTGCATTTGAACCCAGTCTGCCACCCTAACGTTTAGGTTTTTACTAGCTGCATGACCTTTGTCAAATAACTTTATCTCTCTGTGCTTTAGTTTTCAACAATACCTATCTTACACGGTTATAGGAAGGAATAAGGGACAAACAGAGATGTATAGTTACAGGCACATGATGGGTGCTAAGTAAATAGCTACAGCTATTTTTATTATTCTAAAGCTCATCATTTGCACAAGCACAATGAAAGATGGTATACTGTTATCCTCAGGAGATCCCCTAGTAAGTCCATTCCAACCTCTCTTACTGTGCCTCAGTCACCAGATATCTATGGTCAGAGTTCAAGTTCCTTCCATTCTCCAGCACACTAGAAAGTATGGCAGGTCCAGAAATGCTGGGTCTGGCCCTCTTTTCTCACTTCCTTACAGTAAAACTTTAGGCAAACTCCCCTATACTTCTTCAGAGGGTTTTTTTTTTTCTTTTTCTTTTTTCAAGGCAGAAAGTGGCAAATGAAAGAGAGATATAAGAGTGGTACCGAGCATATATAACATATTCCCTGCCTGCCTCATAGAGATCTATGGAAGGCGAAATGTGACCACGCATGTGAAACTGTCATATTAATTCAAGGGGCAATGAAAATGCCAGGGACCATTATGTGAAATTTTGAATACGCCTTCTACTCTATATTGTATGCACTTTTCATAAGGTTGTTTCTTCTCTTTGCAAGAAATAACAAACATTTGATCGAGCAAAACCTGGCAGACACATTTACCAGTGATTCCCTCCTAGCACATGCTCAGTTTTCCTCCCTACCACTGCTCACACACCATTTGTGGAAGTAGCAGACTGACCTGCCCAAGGAATTGTTGACCTTTGCTCAAGTGCCAAATTGAGCAAAAGAAAACCTTTCCACTCCTTTCTGTCTTGCTGACCATTAAAGGAAAAGTACAAGCAACATCAAAGTGAGCCCAGTCTTTATATTCAACACAAGCTGTAAAAGGCAAAGTACCCAGCAGGGATTGGAGAACTCCATATCTATCTAGGACCTTGACAACTGGCTTAACCATGGAAGATCTGATGCAGAGAAACAGACTCACCCTGCCCAGACTTGATGCAATAAATCAGAGTCAGAAACGCAATTTAAAATTTTACCAAAGAGAAATAACTCTTTCTGGTAGTGAAACCAATTGGAGAATTCCAAATTTATTGAACACTTGATATGCACAAAGCACTATGAATTCTACAAAGATGTCATCCCTATTGTTAAGAAGGTTGTCACCAAATATGGTGAATATGAACACACATCATAGACTAGAATCAAGGTTTTGCTGGAATGCAGTAATCCTGTTAAAATACTAATGGGGAATAAGTCTATAGAGCCATACTATAGAAGGCTCAGGAATACAGACATTTTCTGTGTTTTGAGTACTTATCAATCACCATCTAGTATCATATTTAATTCTCCCAACAGTCCTATAAAGCGATTATCAACAACTCCATATCATAGATGAAGAAACTGGATTTCAGAGATGTGAAATAATTTTCCCAAATTTCCCAGCTAGAAATAGGTTTGGCCGGGATTTGAACTCAAGTGTCTGTGATGCCAATACTCAGGGAATTTCCAGTACACTTCACTTGCTCCCTGCATCAGAAATTGTTATAAAAGCCTAAGCAATCAGGAAATGTTGAAAATTATTGAGCAAGAGAACAGAAGAATAGATTTGGGTTTTGAAAGATCAATTTGACATTAATTAATAAAATGGGCTAGAAACTGGGGAGAGATAATAAGAAAGACAGTTAAAATTACTTTAACAGTCTAGCTGAAGGAAATAAAGGTCTGGTCTAGATCAGTGGCAACAGAATGGAAAGGATGGAGCAGAGACAAGAAACTGCAAAGTTTGATTTATTAGATGTAGCAAATACCTAGCTGTGGAGGAAACCAAAGTGAAATTAGATGGGTCACAGCTGGCTAAAGTGAGTACTTCTGTGGTTGATGCTTTACAAGGGTACACTGACCTTGTGTTCGATCTGCCAATGAGATGAGTTTATTTGTAACTGCAAAGTCCAAAATTTTAAGTAGAGTCTAAATTAGGGCCTATTTTATTGGAAAAGTAATGACTCTTGGACATCAGGGTCACTTTACCTGAAGTCATGGTTCAGCTACTCAAAATGTTAGCTTGGTCCCACATGTATGCCCATTGGTCCCAACTTAGGATATGTAGGAAACAGTTGTTTTAACACAAAAGAGTCTACCTGTCACCTAACCAGATGGTTAGGTGACAGGTAGACTCTTTTGTGTTAAAACTTCATTATCAGTTGAAGTTTAGCCCCTAAACTCTTAAGGAAACTTATGCAACCATCTTACATGTTCTTCACATGTACCCCAAAACCTAAAATGCAATTAAGAAAAAAAAAAGGTAAACGTTGTAAGTAGCAATAATAGCATATGAGAAATAATGGCTTAATATATAGTTATATGAAAGTAAACAAAGGTCATATTGCTTTACAATTTATCCACCTAAAATTTGAAGAAACCATGTTATATTTCCTAATCAACAAAATAAAATTTCTGAAAAATAAAATAAAATACTTAACTTACATTTTTAGAAACAAAATAAAACAGGAAGGGAAACAAGAGAAGAAGCCGAGTTTCGAAAGATGCCATTTTGCAAGACAATGTGCAACTGGAAAGCTTTATAGAAAGTCATTTTAGGGAGCACTTATCTCTTTTTAAATTAATGGAGATTGCTAGTTTCAGAATCTCTCAGGCCACCTAGGATTTATTCCACATGTTGTTAGCAAGTGGCAATAGATAAAAGATGAGATCTAATATTCAAAATGCTTGTAATAGCAAAGTCCTTCCTGCCAATTTTAATAGCATAAAAATGACTGCCCATGTCTAATAAATCTGCTGGCTTTCAACAGCTGGAATCTGACCAGAGTCACCTTCTGTCTGCTACATAAAGCCAGAACTCTGAAGAAAAAAAAAAAAAGAGTGCTGATATGAACTCTGACCTCCTGATCTTCTGTTACCCCTATTAGACTTGACTCATGAAGCCCAACGTCTCTATCATTCGAAAAATGAACAGCTGGAGAGCAGGACACATGGGAACAGTATCTAGGAACTTGTAAAATCACAGAAATGAAATTGCAAAGAAATGTAAATGAGGCAGATGAGCCTTTTCTTGTGTACATGGGAAGAAAATCAGGCTTCATCAGAAGCAGTCTGTACAGAGCTGAGAAAAATGTAGGAAAAGGCTTCCAGGGTACTGGGATAGGAACCAAAATTCTCTAGAATGAATTAGAGTTGTGGTGGACACAGAAGAGAAAGGACTAGAATGGTGGTAGGCACCCAAGTGAGAACAGGAGGAACAGGTCAAAAAGAGAACCACTTCTCAAGGAAGAGCCTGGTGCATCGCAGCGGTCTCCTTGGTTATTCATCCATGCTAATTATGGCAGTGAGGAAATTAAGGAAAAGCAGAGATCCCATTGGAAATACAGTGAACTACATGCTGAGGCATCTGGGTTCTCATCCTGATAAAGCTGGCAACTAACTTGAGAAAGTCGTTTAAATTCTCTAGTCTTTAATTCCTCAGGCATAAAGATGGTCCTATTCCATCTCTGTGGCTTTTTATGTAGTAAGATTTAACCTCTATGAATTTCTAATATGAATTCTAGAAGTTGGAAAATTGGAAGAGCCTTTGAAATTGTTCAGTCCAATTCCTATTTCCAGAACCCAAAAAGGACAATAAAAGGAACATGGAATTTTGAGATTGTAATATTTTTATTACTTAATCCTGTGCCTAGAATATTTCAATAAATGTAAATTAATCTAATAAGAAAATTTACCAAAATGTATATTTAAATTACCTTTAAAGTTTCTTTACAAATACCTTAAAAACTGAATAAAAATAAAAATTATGTGTCCAGCTTTAGCAAAACTGGATGTGGAAAATCCAAACTTTTAAAGCCAGTGAGCTAAAAGTTAATTCCTTTATAAAGGAATTTACCTTAGCAATCTTCTCTGTAAAACTTGCCCTTCCTGGAGCATTTAAGACATTTAAAAACTGAATTTTGTAAATCAAAACCAAATTCCAGTAGAAAAGTTTTGTATAAAACTAAATGCCCACAATAAAATATATTCAGAAAACTAGAGTTTAAAATACTTTGTATCAGGGTCAAGTTCTAAAATTACAAATGCATATCTGCATTTCATTATAAATATTTTACTAAAGATCTAATCTCACAGAGAGTAAAAGTCAAATTCCGTACAATGACCCCAGGCCCTGCAAGATTCTTTCCTCTCCCCTCACCACACCAGGTACCATGTATCTCCATTTCTTACTGGCCTCCTCTCTCCACCCTTGTTTATTTCTCTCCAAGCACATTGATCTCCTTGTTGTTCCTATAATGTGGCAGGCATGCCCCCATTGTAAGGCCTTCACACCTGCTATTCCCTCTGGCTAGAATGCTCTTCCCCCTCAGATATCCAGAAGAATAATTTTTTGTCTTTTTGTGAAGTCTTCCCTGGAGATGTATTTAAAATTGCAAAACCATTTTACAGTTTTATTTTATTCCTTTAGCACGTATCAACTATCTAATATGCGAGACATTTTACTTAGGTCTGTTGTTTATCATAAGCTTTAGGAGATCAGGTGTTGCATCTGTTTTGCTGTATTCCTCAGCACCTTGAGCATTTCTTGGCATACAGAAGGCAGATGCTTAACTATTTGTTGAATTAATAAGTAATCAATAAATATGGCATCATGGCCCTTGTTGATTTCTTATTCTTAAAAAAGATAAAAAGATAGCTGAAATGATCTCACCAGTCATTTTACAAACCGTTAATAATGAGATACGGGTGTCCTCATTGGAGGGTGTTACTGTGAATCACATGATTAGAAACCCATATTTATGGGATCCCCTAATATTTTATGAATTATGTCTCTTTACTTTTAACTTAAGAGAGTTCAAAACAGATTTTATCAATTTTATCCAGACAACTGATAAAGTTACGGTCTCGTAACTATGAATAAAATTTTGTTAGTATGAATATTAGTATTCTATACATTGTATTCTCAAAAATTCTGGGGGTTGTTTTAAATGGCAAAACATCTCAATTTAAACCAGAAAGTTCAAGTATCCTGGGCTTCATACTTGGTCCTGTAAAATTTAAGAATATTGCAGCTTTTTAAAGCATTTTCTCTGAAAACTTAGCTACACAAATATGACGCACTGCTCAATGACTGATGCACATCTAGAGGTTTGCCCTCATCAAAGGCAAGCACAAAAATTAAAGCCCCATTGAAACTTATCAAAGTTTGTGAATTTCTTCTGAAAATGTGGCTTCATCTCCACGCAATAGCAGTAATTCCATTGAACTCATCATACTTTAACAACAGAAAATAAGGGCAGTATGAAGACATCAATTTCCTTAACCCACTTTGAAAACGGATGCAGGTATTTCCTTGAATAAATCCATAATGTTATTGATCTCCTTTTCACCACAATTTTAAGTTTTTGTGTTCACTTGCTTTCAATGTCAATCAGAATGTGTCTACTAGAGAACAATTCTAAAAAGTTCTGTATTTTAGTGTAGATTGTTGGTTTGATGACAGAAACAAGGTATTTGCCAAACTGTCTCTTCACATAAACTTAATGTTTATATTCTATTTTGGCACCTTTAAGCGTCCCACAACCTGGTGATTGTTGAGTGTGGACATCAAGAAACTCATGATCTTTATCTCTCCTTTCATCATCTCTGGTAATTAAGCTACCTTGTAAAATTTGGCATACTCTTCTGAAAAATGATGCAAAGAGAGATAGTAAATCATAATCGTAACTTTCCTTTTTCCCCTTTCTTTGGTAAATGAACTCAGTATTTTCAGGCTTAGGCTAAACATCTTAAATTCCTTACTAGTTGGGGGTTAGACCACACTGGTTCATATATATCAGCTAGTGTGATAAAATCTCTTTTGCTGAATTCTTAAGCATGAAGCACCCTTGAAAAAGATAAGTTGAAGTCCTTGCCTATGCCTATGTCCGGAATGGTGTTGCCTAGATTTGCTTCTAGGGTTTTTATGGTGTTAGTTCTTAGCAGAGTCATCTTTAACACTTCGTTCTCTCTACCACTCCATACATCTAGATTATGTAGAAATC